>JANAVB010003600.1:9795672-9878172 GCA_029216955.1 Iris pallida
TACCCTAAAGAGCCTAGGCTAGTATCTTGCGAATTAGCGGGGTTTCCTTTGTAATGGGCAAGGTATTGGTATTTACCTTGTAAGGGTAAATGTTAGAATTTTGGGAAATATAAGGTATTAGGTTTCTGATTGCTAGATGGGGTTAGAAATAGGTTGTCTTTGTTGGTAATGACTAGATAAGGGTAGTTTAGGCTAGTCTTGACCTCCGTTGACCAAGAGTTGACTTTTTGACTGAAAGTCAACTTCAAGTCAACACTTGACTTAGAATTGATCGAAACCAAACCAGAGTTGACCAGTTGACTAAAAGTCAACTATTAGTCAACATTTGACTAGTTTGACCTAGGGTTGACTCAGTGTTGACCTGAGTTGACTAGAGTTGACTTTTTGACCAAAAGTCAACTGTAAGTCAACCCTTGATCCTGATTGACCTAGTTTGACTTGGATTGACTTCCTGTGACCTTGTTTGACCTTGGTTGTCCTAAGTGTGACTCAGTTGGCTCAGTATGACCTAGTATGACCTAGTTTAGCTGGTGTAATTTAATTTGACCTGGTGTTGACTTAGACTTGCATATCATGACTATATTAGCTTTCCTTTCATTATTAAAGCATGTTTTGACTTGTAGTATCTCATCTTTAGGTCTGTGATTACTCTGAGCGTCTGTTCACCTTATCAGCTCAGGACCACAGGCGAGTACATTCCCTGATAGTTTTTATTGTCTTGATATCTGCTATATCCGATTCAGTGGTAGTGTCTTACTCGATTTCCAGTCACGATAGTTCACTGTCTAGTATATGTTGGATCATGACATGGGATGTTGTTTCTAGATTTTTCCTGGTATATTGGTACATTTTCTGGCTTATTTCGTGTATTGGTATAGACACCGATTTCTAAGGGGACTTGCTACCCTCTTATGGAATCCCGTGTCATGACGTGTCATGTCCAGATCCATTATACTATTCGGGGATGGGGAGATGTGATCAAAGTCCCATGTCACTATTTTTGCTTACGCCACTCTCACCTCACGTAGGGTGTAGCAGATACCTCCGTGCGCTTGTTATCCAGGTTGGCCGGCATGACTTTTCGTGAGAACACCGTGCGATTGTCGGGCCAAGTGGATAACCTGACCATGATTCCCTAGCCGATCACATAGCGCCCTAATAATTCAAGTCACATTTTAGATTTATTTATCGTATCTTATATCCTGTTCAGTTCTACTTTCTGTACTTTCTCACCATGCTATGATATTCATTTACTCACATGCTCTACATACATTTATGCTGTACCTTGATTGGAGACTAATTTCTGTTCGGGAGAAGGGTTACAACCTCGGTCCTTGTTTGGTTTAAGGGTTGTAACTCGATTTTCGAATGGTTTCTACGTCATCCAATATCTTTGTCTTGTATTTTATTATACTGTCTTTTATAGAATTTGTCAATTCATATGGAACTGCTGTTAGTGTTTGTACTTGCTCTTTTTTTGACAGGATACCGTTGACAATATTACAGATATTTCTGAGGCAGGCTGCTCGACCTACTATGGGGTCGAGACAGATGGAGACTTAGGCCAGGGCTGTGGCCTGATAGTTGAGCCACTAGATTTTATACTCCTAGAGTAGTTAGCTTAGTTAGGCTTGCCTGGACTGCGATCCATCTTTTGTTTTAGGCTGTAGTAGTTTATATTCATATTTTGTGACTCTGTGATGTTGTTTGTTTCTCTCTATTTGTGTTGGATGTTGAACTCATTTTCGTTTTAACATCTATCATATTTCCATTTCGTGCTATCTATCCTAGTTTATTTTTGTGATTGAGACTGTATTGCTATGTCACCTCCATTCAGAGTATATATACTGTACAGGTACCTTTATACTGTTTAGTATAGATTTTGTAGACGACTTATACAACGTTCTACCGCCGATTCTGCGACGTAGGCTGGACATAACCGCGTACTCGTGCCCCTAATTAGGGTGCGGGTTGTGACACATTTTTGTGGCGGCCCATGCAGGTCAGTATCGCAATTAGTACGATCTCGTAATGGTACTCGACTTAGAGTACTAATTACGAGCCTGTGACTAGGACATAGGATCTAGGATATGATAGGAGTTACTCATTCATATTTTAGGAAAATTCTGATCTTTGATTACCATGACAACTCTTCTTGCATTTGAATTCAATTATCCTCCTTTGATAATATCTTATCTTGTGCCATATTGATCTCTTGGGTTCAATTCTTCCTCAGGATGGCGATCACTCGCTCTCAGACAGCAGGATGTAGTGCAGTTCCAGAGAGATCCGATCCAGTAGGACCTCCACCTTCGGCTACAGGAGTACCAGTCGAGAGAACAGCAGTCTCAGTTCCTGCCCTTGAGGCGGGAGTAGCAACGACAGTTCCAGAAGGTCTTCCACCTCCGGCTGAGGGAGCTACAGTTGAGGGAGCTGTCACCTCAGTTCCTGCCCTTCAGACGGGAGTAGCAGCGGCAGTTCCAGGAGGTCTTCCACCTCCAACAGCAGGACCGTCCATAGTCGTTCCTAAGACTCTTCCACCGCCGCCTCCTCTGCCGACTGATGCACAGCAAATGATGGCCCTTCTGTGGTAGATGTTGCAGACCCAGAGCGCACAGTCAGAGGTGTTACGGCAGATCATGGAGAACTCCCACCGGCTGGTGATGGCAGCAATTGAGAGGGTTGTACCGGATACAGTTCAGGATACCCCAGTTCAGTACCAGGGACATGACCAGAGGCAGACTACTCCGTGCGGTTTCTGCGGGAAGCCGAGGCACACCTGGAAGGTTTGCAGGATGAGGTGGGGTATGTGTCTATTCTGTGGGGTGCCCGACGACCAGTTGAAGGATTGCCACGTTCGTGGAGTCCGAGGAGGCCAGGACAGAGTACATCAGACACCGGCATGTGTCGACCAGCAGCAGGGTCAGGGCAAGAGGCAGGCCATCCAGTGTGCTTTCTGCAATAAGATGGGGCACACACGGGGGGTTTGCAGGAAGAGGCTGGGATTTTTTTTATTCTGTGGAGCTCCAGACCACCAGATGAGGAACTGTGCTGCTCGTGCAGCCAGACAGGCATACCAGGACGGAGTACAGCAGGCTAGGAAAGGCCAACAGTGGCGAGCTTTCGCCATGACCGTTGAGGACAGTCAGGCAGCAGGACAGAGTGCAGGTTCCAATATTCGATCTCATTTTCGTATTTGCCTCCTTATAAACTGTCTTGAAATTCGATTCCGTCTGTTCCTTGATTGTTTGATGAAATTTTTTATTCTTGTGATATGATTTTTCTTCTGAGATAAGTCGTATGGGCTAGGTCGCCTCGATTATGAGATTTTGAATCCTCTAGGGTCATGCTAGCAGGCATAGTGAGGACATATAGTCGAATTATGGATGTATTTCTCGGGTGTGGGAATTTAAGGTTTTTGTTGTCAAGCATGCGGCAATACAAAAATTTTAAATACCATAATTCTAGAGGTATGCACCTTAGTCAAGGACTCTGTGATTATCGTAGCCTTGCTCACTAGCATGACGGAGATTCTGAGTATCATAATTCTGGACAGACGCATATGATTGTCGAACTGCATGATTTTTCTGTGTTTACTTTGTTTTAAATTTTGTGGATGAATTTTTTTAAGGTGGATAGACTTGTAGCACCCAGTTTCTAATAGAGAGTAATTTTAAATTTTATAGTGTTAGTCATTTAATTATTGTCATTTAATTCATGCTTTGATTTTAGAGATTTTAATCATTTTTAAATTTTAAGCCATGACTTGAGATTTTTGATGTTTTGCTAGTGAAATCCTAGGGACTGTTTGACCTAGAGCCTAACCATGTGATTAGGATATTTTCAGTATTATTTCTGGCCCAAGGGTATTTTGGTCATTAGACCTCTTTGATTTATTTTTGATATTTTGTATTCGTGATTGTTGATTTGGCTTTAGATAGGTGAGATTTTGTGTTGGTTTCGTGTCCGTGTCAGATACGTAGCAGTTGTGCCCTAGGAGATTTTTATTTTGCTAAAAAATTGTTTTGGGGGGTATTTGAGAGGGATTGTTTTCTGCATGTGTTTTTTTGTGATAGCTTTGTTTTAATTTCGAGGACGAATTTTTTTAAGGTGGATAGATTTGTCACCCCCAGTTTTCAGAAATAGAGGTATTTTTGTTATTTTGTATTTTTGAATATTTTTTGAAATTTATTTTATTATTTATGATACTTTTTGGGGTTATTTGAGTCGGGTTCGAATTTCAGCTCAATCCGACTTGTAACGGGGACCCGGGGTAGTTTTGACTCTAGTGGGGCCTACTCATTAGTTAGCCATGGCCCACATGACATTATTTTAGTTAGTGAGTTAGAGTAATTATTCATGGGTAGGTTAAGTTTAATTAGAGCCTTAAAACTAGACTAATTTAGCCTCAACCTAAAGCATTTTCCTAATTAAATTCAAAATGAGTTAGTAGGGGCATTTTAGTCATTAGCAAATAGGGACAAACCACCCACACATGGCAGCCATAGGAGGAGAGGGTGTGCTCATCCATTCATTTCATTTTTCTCCAAAAATTTTCTCTCTTGTTCTTCCCTAAATTTTAGAGAAGGTTCCCATTGATTTCATCTCCAAATCAATCATTTCTTCCATAAAATCTTCTTCATTTCTTCTCTACTCCATGGAAAGAGGGTGCTAGCCAAGTTTGGGAGGATTTGGCTTTGGTTCGTGTCCATTTGGAGGCCATTTCGTTTCGGTGTCGTGTCGGAAGGGTTTCTCTTGGAATCTCTCTTCCGGAAGATATAATCTCTCCTCTAATCCACCCCTACATGCATATAGGAATATTTTGAACCCATAGGAATGACCCCCATGGTTGTATCTCCATTTGTGTCCATTTTGTGTCCATTTGGAGGTCATAGGAGTGTCCTTTGTGTTGTGCTTTGTGCCCATGTGGGAAACCGTCAATATTGGACACTTCATGTGATTGTGATTTAATGAATATTTCCTATTTTAATTTCAGATTTTAGATTCCCAGAGTATTGCTCTTAATGTTTCATATATATATATATATATATATATATATATATATATATATATATATATATATATATATATATATTTTCATGGTTATATATTTATATGTATATGTGTGTGTGTATCCATATGTATATATATATTAGTGTGTGTGCATATATATATATATATATGTGTGTGTGCATATGTATATATATATGTATGCGTGTATGTGTAGGATGTAGAGGTTTGATATTAGATATTGAGAGTGTTAGAGAGGATTGTGAGTGAGAGATTAAGATTAGGAGAATGAGATAGAGGGATTATGAGAATGAGATTTGAGGGTGATTAGAGAGTGGTTTAGAGAGGGAGTGATGGAGTGAATGGAGGGGGGGAATGACCTGCTGATATGGGTAGCAGTTGGGAGGGGCATTAAGCCCTTAGAGTTCAGCCTATGTTAGCCATGTATACTCCCATTCCTGCCCCCAAAGTTGACAGCCATTAGCCATTAACAGCCACTATTCAGTCCATAGCAGCCCATCTTAACCCCCAATATACACACCATTCAGCCCCCATATATTAGCCATATACCAGCCCACAAATCAGCCATAAATCAGTCCCCATTTAGCCCCTATTTTCCACACAATTCAGCCACCATTTCACCCATTGATAAGTCCCAAATCAGTCCAACATTTCAGCCCCCAATGAACCCTAAATCAGCTCTCTCCTTTCCACATTAAACTTCAATACAAATCAGCCCATATCACCTAAAAATCAGTCTATTCAATCCAATTTTATCCCACACATTAACCCATTCATTTAAGTATTCATATATATACTCATACACCCTTCATTCACTCACACTTTCAATCATTCATCATTCCATGATTTTATTCATCCTCTCATTCATACATTTTTCCATTTTCATTTCATCCTTCCATTCACATATCAATACACATCCTATCCATTCATTCAACCATTCACTCATGTATCCATTATTCCAAAACTCCTACATACAAGTATGCCCCACAAACTGATCCACTAGAAGCCTATATAAACCCTTTGTTAGTGCCTAGTTGGGTGGTGTCTAGTGTGGGTGAGTATCTAGTTAGAGGGGTTAGTGAGTGTTGGTGTTAACTTGATGTTGTGTTAGTGTTAGTAGTGAGTTGGTTAAGTTAGTGTCCTAACTAAGTTAGTATTCTAGTAGACTAGTTAGAGCGGCTAACCTAGACACTATGTGAGTGTGGGAGAGTGAATTAGGAAGGTTGGTAGAGAGTAGGGTGTGGTATCTCAATATACAATAGCGTATCATGACGATATCTTAAGGTAATGTTGAGATGACCAACATGACCATAAGATGGATTAGATGCCCAAGAACCCTTGATTACTTGGTAGGTAAACCCTAGATAGGATAGTATCTAACTATCCTAAGGAGCCTAGGCTAGTATCTTGTGAATTAGCGGGATTTCCTTTGTAATGGGCAAGGTATTGGTATTTACCTTGTAAGGGTAAATGTTAGGATTTTGGAAAATGTAAGGTATTGGATTTCTGATTGCTAGATGGGGTTAGAAATAGGTTGTCTTGGTAGGTAATGACTAGATGAGGGTAGTTTAGGCTAGTCTTGACCTCCGTTGACCAAGAGTTGACTTTTTGACCGAATGTCAACTTCAAGTCAACACTTGACTTAGAATTGACCGAAACCAAACCAGAGTTGACCAGTTGACTGAAAGTCAACTGTTAGTCAACATTTGACTAGTTTGACCTAGGGTTGACTCAGTGTTGACCAGAGTTAACTTTTTGACCAGAAGTCAACTGTAAGTCAACCCTTGATCCAGATTGACCTAGTTTGACTTGGATTGACTTCCTGTGACCTTGTTTGACCTTGGTTGTCCTAAGTGTGACCCAATTGGCTTAGTATGACCTAGTGTGACCTAGTTTAGCTGGTGTAACTTAGTTTGACCTAGTGTTGACTTAGACTTGCATATCATGACTAGATTAGCTTTTCTTTCATTATTAAACCATGTTTTGACTTGTAGTATCTCATCTTTAGGTCTATGATTACTCTGAGCGTCTGTTCACCTTATCAGCTCATGACCACAGGCGAGTACATTCACTGATAGTTTTCATTGTCTTGATATCTGCTATATCTGATTCAGTGGTAGTGTCTTACTCGATTTCCAGTCACGATAGTTCACAGACTAGTATATGTTGGATCATGACATGGGATGTTGTTCCTAGATTTTTCGTGGTATATTGGGACATTTTCTGTCTTATTCCGTGTATTTGTATAGACACCGATTCCTAAGGGGACTTGCTACCCTCTTATGGAATCCCGTGTCATGACGTATCATGTCCAGATTTATTATACTAATCGGGGATAGGGAAATTATTAGGGGTTATGTGATCAAAGCCCCATATCACTATTTTTGCTTGTGCCACTCTCACCTCACGTAGGGTGTAGCAGATACCTCCGTGCGCTTGTTATCCAGGTTGGACGGCATGACTTTTCGTGAGAACACCGTACAATTGTCGGGCCAAGTGGATAACCTGACCATGATTCCCTAGCCGAACACATAGCGCCCTAATAATTCAAGTCACATTTTACATTTATTTATCATATCTTATATCCTGCTCAGTTCTACTTTCTGTACTTTCTCACCATGCTATGATATTCATTTACTCACATGCTCTACATACCTTTATGCTGTACTTTGATTGGAGACTAAGTTCTGTTCGGGAGAAGGGTTACAACCCCGGTCCTTGTTTGGTTTAGGGTTCATAACTCGGTTTTCGAATGGTTTCCACGTCATCCAATATCTTTGTCTTGTATTTCATTATAATGTCTCTTATAGAATTTGTCAATTCATATGAAACTGCTGTTAGTGTTTGTACTTACTCATTTTTCTGACAGGATACCGTTAAAAATATTAAAGATGTTTCTGAGGCAGGCTGCTCGACCTACTATGGGGTCGAGACAGATGGAGACTTAGGCCAGGGCTGTGGCATGATAGTCTCCCAGAGTAGTTAGCTTAGTTAGGCTTGCCTGGACTGCAATCCAGCTTTTGTTTTAGACTGCAGTAGTTTATATTCATATTTTGTGACTCTGTGATGTTGTTTGTTTCTCTCTAGCTTTGTTGGATGTTGAACTCATTTTCGTTTTCACATCTATCATATTTCCATTTTGTGCTATCTATCCTAGTTTATTTTTGTGATTGAGACTGTATTGCTATGTCACCTCCATTCGGAGTGTATATACTGTACAGGTAACTTTTTACTGTTTAGTGTAGATTTTGTAGACGACCTATACAGTGTTCTACCGCCGATTCTGCGGCGTAGGCTGGACGTAACCGCGTACTCATGCCCCTAATCAGGGTGCGGGTCGTGACACTTCATCAACTTGCTGATTGTTTTGTTGAAAGCTTCGGCTAATCCATTTGTAGCTGGAGTGTATGCTACTGAAACAATATTCTAGATTTTGAACAAGTCACAAAATCAGTAGAATGCCTGACCAACAAATTATGGACCATTGTCGTGACTAATCTATTGGAGAACGCCAAAATAGTACATGATATGGTATTTGAGGAGGCTGACAATGTTGGACATCTTTACTTCAGTGAGTGGTATGGCTTCAACCCATTTAGAGAAGTAGTCGGTTACTGCAAGAACGAACCAATAGCCTTCTATCAATGGTGGACTAATAGGGCCGATGAAATCCATACCCCAAGCTTCTAAGGGCCCTGAAGTAGCATTCGAATGTAAAGATTTTGATGTTTGATTGGTAAAATCAGCATAAATTTGTCATGCTGCACCTTTTGCATAATTTATGACATTGGTAGCCTTTATAGGCCAATAGTAAACCATGTGTCACAATCAATCATGTAGCTTAGGGTCAGGTTGATGTGCACCACAAGTACCATCATATGATTTTTCGGGAGGTTATTTTGCTTCTTTGTTTTAAAGGCATCGAAATAAGACTCCTTCTTAAGATTGACGGTACGAGCATTTTAGTGACCGAAATAGTAGAAATGTAATGATCACTTCCTGACAGATGTTGCTTCTTAGGGATCATCTGGCAAGATTTCATATAGAGAAAAATCAATAATTGGAATCTCCAATCATGAGGTTTGAACTCTATATTTGCTGACCAGGCTTCTTAATCTCCAAATTATTTTTTAACATAAAACAATTAGCGACTTAACACTGTCATATAGTGTTCGGCCTTAATAAGAATAATAAAAGAAACTACTAACCTTGCGAGAGCAACAACTTTTATATTTTGGAGGAGATGTACATAGTCGATGTAAAACCCCTTGAACATATTGACGATCTCTAAAGTAACTCGATGGTAGTGTATTATGTTCTCGTCCTGAACTTTATATTCATTTCAAACCTGGATAAACCAATTTATCTACCTAAATCACTATTTTGTCTTAAACAATCATCTCATGTCTGGTTTGGATGCCTTACCCATGTTGTTACACAGTTTGGACTATGTCAATCAAAGAAAGATCATTCGGTCTTTCACAGACAAACATCTGCCGGACAGATACTACTTGGTGTCTATGTTGACGATATCGTGATCATGGGAGATGATAGTCAATGGAATTACAGGGCTAAAACAGTTACCGAGTGAGCAATTTCAGTCTAAAGATACAGAAGCATTGAATGACTTCTTGGGGATTAAGTCACAAGGGGTAAGAAGTATATTGTAATGTCTAGAGAAAATATGTGATGAACAACCTAACTAATGTCGGAATGATACAATCTAAGGGAGAAACCTCACCCAAGGATCTAGGGATGAAGTTACTTCCCGATGAAAAGATACTGATTACCAATCCTGATAAGTATCGTCGGATAGTTGGAAAACTCAACTACTTGGCAGTCATGACTCATCCATACATTTTCTTTGCTGTAAGTATTACGAGTAGATTTATGGCTTCTCCATGAATTCTACATTTGGCCTAGAATCTGGAAAAAGAATTCGGATAGAGAATCATGGACATACTAATCTTGAGTGCTTTACAAATGTCCACTGTGGCACTATTATTATGGGTAGAAGGTCTACAATTGGCTACTCAATATTTATTGGCAGAAATATGGGGTCATAGAAGATCAAGAAGAAGATTGTTGTCTCATGATCGAGTTCACAAGCGAAATACCATGCTATTGCTCATGGCATAGCAGAAGTATTATATCTGTAGCATCTTCTACAGGAGTTAGGAAAAGAGCAGGATCTAAAACATCAGATATGTGGTGTGATAACCTGTATGCTATCCATATTGCTACAAATCATGTATTCCATGAAAGGACGAAGCACGTTGAGATTGACATCCACTTCATCCGTGATGAGAATCAAAAGGGCCTGATAATTTTTACCACATAAGGATGGACGATCATATTGTTGATATCTGTCATGCCTCGTAACCAAAATACTGGCAAGTAGGGATGGACTATGCCAGCTACGTATACCAAAGTACTATAGTACCCTAAAATACGGTCAAAGCTATAGATGTAAAGGTCACTGCTACAAGCCAACAATCAATCATAAGTCAAGCACATCCTAGATATCTCAATCACATGCAAGCAAGTAAGTACAGGAATATGATCATCAAGCATATAAGACAGTAAAGCGAACCAAACTATAGTATATAGATCATCGTGAACCTAGTAATACAAAATGAGGAACTAGCAAGAGTGTACGTCATATATGATCAACTCTAGGTACAGTCTAGAAAATATTCAAATCATGTCTAAGCCCATAGGCCAATAAGTTAAGTCTGAAACATGAGCTGAACACATGTTCGGTGGCTAAATGCCAAAGAAAACTATATAGATAAGAGTGGGTAAGAGAAAGAACACCAACTCAGGCACCCTGGTGCTCCGGGTGGTCGTAATCGAGTGGAAGGTATAGGACCATTGAGCATCTCTAGAGGGTGGAGGGTGAATAGAGTGTGTGCGTGTGCAGCAAAAAATATCACCAATTAAAATTTTATGTACTATGGCAAGTAAGAGCAAATGAAATAACAGTAAATAACTTGGAGTAGAAGTAAGAGTTAAGAAGATCAAACTCAGTGACACAGTGATATATTAGTTTCCCTCGTGGAGGACTAATCTAGTCGCGAGTACTCCTGTTCGATATTAATCCACTATGGCACAAGCTTTAATTGAGTGCTTGTAACTCTTACAATATCGTGCTTGGGGACAAGTGCACAGTCGACTTCGTAACATCCTGCTTGGTGACAAATGCACGATCGACTCCAGAAGGCAATTTGAAAACTAGAACATTTGTTTGAATTTAGCCTTCGATACAAATCTTCAACACCAAACTATAGGTTAAACAGAAACTGTACTGGCTTAGCTAAGAGTAGTATAGGCTAGGTTTGAAAAGGTAGCTCATAGAAAATACTTAGAAATAAATATAGAAGAGAAGGAATAGATAATTTTAAAATATAAAAATTCTCCTCTATTTATAGTATTTTTGTAGACGAATTTGGGCAAAGTTCGGATGTAGAAATCTCGTATTTGAACGTTGGATGCAGATATGGAAGGAATTCAAAAATCAATTTAAACTACCCTGACCGAACTCGAGCCGAACTCGGGCCGAGTTCTGGCTGAGTTATGTCTGAGTTCTGTCAGAACTATTTTGGGCCAAATAGTTGGGTTTTGGGCTAATTTGGAATGTAGACTTTGGATATATATTTATGGATAGGTAGGCTATGATTTTTGTGGATTGAGATTAGCTGAGCCAGTATCGATCCTGATCAACCTTACATATCTTTCCTAGACTCCATAAAAATAAAAATACAGAATAAATATGTAAAAACTTGATCATGATTCCATTGCTTTGGTTCTTGGTGACGACGAGACTTTTGTAGCATGTAGTAGTAGTAGGTGCAGATTTGAAACTTATAAACCTGTAGCAGTATGTATATTTTGCGTATCGACCAAAGTTGATGTTGATTATCGAAATTAGGTGTGATCATGACCAATGTGCCAAAAATCTCCCCTATTTTGATAACTGACAAATTTTGAGTCTATACCAAAATATAACAAAGATAATATTGAACTTTGAAATTATACCTGACTTGTCTGGAGAAATTTTGAAGAATTGTTTTGGTATGCTCATTCTCCTCCTTTGTCATGTACTCAAAATATGCCCTCCTCACAAATTATGAATCCAACATCAACAAAGAAAAAAAAATAATGATACCAAATAAGACATGTCAATAGATCAAGTAGTATTTTACTAGACCATCAGCAATAGCAGTAATAAATAAAAAGGAACAACTCACATAAAAAGATGAAAGTGTCACTACAACTGAGAAATCTAAAGTACATAATATAAAATGTCACTACAGGACCATAATGCATAATAAGTAAAAAGTGTCACTACATCTCAGATCATCATCACCCAGACAAATCGATCCACAAAATAATAGTCCAAAATATCAATCAAAATCAAATATCAGCACCACCAGTAGGATCAGCAGGCGGAGCAGCAGCAGGTTGCTCGGTCGGATCAAAATAATCGGTCATCGGGTCAAAGTAAGCATATGACGGAGCATCGCCAAGTCTCGGTCTGTCAAAATCAGGGTGACGGATGATGGTCGTCGGAGCAGTAGGATGGTGAACCATCGTCCACTGGATGTCTGCCATCGCATTTCTCAAGACGTCGGCCTGAGAAATATGGATCAACGTCTCTAAAGCGAGTTAGATCGACCAGACGCTGCTATCCATGGAGAGTGACAAAAGCATCGAACTGTTGATAAAGCTCATCAATATTATGGCCTGGGGCTGCAGGGGCTGGATCGACAGGAGCGTCTGCAACTGAGCAGGTGGAGGTGGAGGTGGAGCATCACCAGGAAGGTGTGGGAACTTCCTAGACCTAAGAAGCTCTGAAGGCGTTCTAGAGATGGGACAAGACTCTAAATCGATACCAAATTTCTGGAAGATGGCAATCAGATGCATAGGATAGAGGAGGTTGCTGCCTGTCCTTCGAGAGTTGATCATAAAAGATAGCATAGTCTTGGAAAAAGAAAAAAATAATCCCAAAGTGGATGTGATACATCACAGATAACTCTAAGAACATGATATCGTCAATAGATCCCATCTTGGGTAGAAGAGATGAAATGATAATATGATGTAACACATAAAGTGTTGGTTTAGGTTGCCCGCGAACAACCATTTTCGGGGAACCGGATCCGGATGACATAATGCGACCTTGAATGACTAAAGTGTCATGTCGCTAGAAAATTAAACTTTGACAATGTCGACAAGAGCATCACCGTTGTTCGGCATTTGAAAGTATTCGCTCAAGTCGTCAGAGTTAAACTCAAATTCCTTCCCGCTGATAAAGGATGAATCCAGCCGTATGCTTATTGCATGTTGCAATAAAACATACGAACTGCATTATCATGAATTGGATTAGAAATTTCTAAAAATTCTCGGAGTCCTCGATTTTCAAAACTTTTCCAATATTCAGAAAATATGGTAAAATTTATTGTTTGACCTGGACAAATTTTTCGATACCGTAAGTGATCAAACCAAAGGGTTGATCTCTGAGATGAAACAAAAAGTATCAGGTCATAGTCATCATCGTCATTAGGACGAGATGGACTGAACATATTAACGGGTTCATATTCTGATATGGAAGATGAGGCCATGTCCCTAGTTTTTTCTCACTTAGAAATTCTAGAAGCCATAATAAAATTGAGAAAGAAAAGTAAGAAATATACCTCAAAAATGATCCAAGATGGAAGAGAATGCCTTCAGAGAGCCTTAGATCCAAGGAAAATCGAGTTGAGAGACTTGGGAAGTAGAATTTTAGGATCTAGGTTAGGGTTTTGGAGCTTTGGGACGACTAACTTGGGAGGAAGAAGAAGATGGGGGCTATTAATGTTTGCGCTGCTGGATATATAATATGTCCACACAGAGTTCGGCTCGAACTCGGTCCAAGTTTTGTCCGAGTTTGTCCACTTGATTTTTAGGTCATATTTGAGTAATAAATGATAAAAATAGCCTATAAGCTTGTAATTCTTTGATTTAATTACTATTCATTACCTTGGTTTAGATGTAGGGTCCAGATCCCAGCTAGCGGTAGTTCGAAGACACTTGGCACCGTATCGCTTAGGCTTTTACGCATTATTGACAGAAGGACCCTTTCGGCTTGTATCCAGAACAACTTTAATTAATAAATCGCTGGATCTTAAGTTTTTTATTAATCATAACATATTACGACTATGAAAAATTCATAGTATGTCTAACTCTCAATGCAAAAAGTTGAAACGATCTTGGGCTAGTGGTTTTATGAATATATCTGTCGGTTAAAGATCTGTGTCAATGAACTCTAGACTGATATCCCCATTTTGTTAGTGATCACACAAAAAGTGGTGATATATTTCTATGAGCTTAGTGCGTGAATGACATACCAGGTTCTTAGTTGGATTAATAGTACTAGAGTTATCACAATAAATATGAATCTTTGTTTAGTACAGATTATAGTCTTCTAGGGTTTGCTTTATCCATAAAATCTGAGCATAACAGCGTCCTGCGACGATATACTCAGCCTCAGTTATTGATAATGCTACAAAATTTTGTTTCTTGCTAAACCAAAAACTAAAGCTTTTCCTAAGGAATAAAACGTACTACTTGTACTTTTATGGTCTACTTTGCATCCAGCAAAATCAACGTATGAGTAACCTATTAGGTCAAATGATGTGGTTTTGGGATACCATAAGCCGACAGTAGAAGTACCCTTAAGGTATCGAAAGATAATCTTAACGGCGCATAAGTGTGATTTCTTAGAATTAGCTTGATATTGTTCACAAATGCAAACGCTAAACACGATATCAGGGCGACTAACAGTTAAATAATGTAGACTACCAATCATACATTGATACTTACGTTGGTCGACTGGTTTGTCACTTTCATCAATATCAAGTCGTGTTGATGTCACCATTGGCATGCCCGATAGGCTTTACGTTGTCGAAGTCATACTTCTTTAGTAAATCCTTCGTGTATTTGGCTTGATTAATGAAGGTTCCCTGCGAGTGTTGTTTGATCTAAAGTCCTAGAAAGTAGTTGAGCTCTCCATCATACTCATTTTAAACTCACTCTGCATGCACTTAGCAAAATCTTGACAAAATTTTTTATTAGTAGAACCGAAAATTATGTCATCAACGTAAATTTGCACAAGTAAAATGCTGTCAACTGAAGTTTTGATAAACAGAGTTGTATCAATCATTCCTTTTGAAAAATCATTTTCAAGTAGGAAAGCACTATGGCGTTCATACCAAGCACGCGATGCTTTTTTGAGTTCATAAAGCGCCTTTCTAAGATTAAAAACGTGATCAGGTTTTTGAAAATCCTAAAAACTAGGGGGTTGCTACAAAGAAACCTCTTCCTTTAAAGCCCATTCAAAAATGTACTCTTCACATCCATTTGAAAAAGTTTAAAATTGTGAAAATATGCGAATGCAAAAAACATGCGAATAGACTCTAGTCTAGCGACATCAACATATGTCTCGTCATAATCAATTTCTTATACTTGATTATAGCCTTGTGCCACTAGACATTCTTTGTTGCGTAGAACATGTCCATCCTCACCCCGTTTATTTCGGAACACCCATTTGGTACCAAATATCGATTGACCAATAGGTTTAGAAATAATTTCACAAACTTGGTTTCTCTTAAATTGATTAAGTTCCTCTTGTATGGCGTTAATCCAAAACTTATCATAAAAAGTGTCTACTACTGACTTAGGTTCTACTTGAGAAATAAAAGCCATGTTTGCTGCTATGTCTCTAGTAGAAGAGAGCTTACCTACTCCCTTGGATACATCACCTATTACGAGTGTCTTTGGATGGTTGGGCATGAATTTCATCTTCTTAGGTAGACTTTCCAGATAGCTCTTGTTGGTAGCAGTATCTTCAGGTGCCTTGGAAATAATAATAGATTCTTCAACAAGCATAGCTTTTTTTATTGAAAATTCTATATCCATTACTCTTGGCAGCATATCCGAGAAATATTCCTTCGTCTGCCTTCGAGTCGAACCTACCCAAGTTATCCTTGGTGTTCAGGAGAAAATAGCGATAACCAAAAACCTTAAAAAATGTTTGGAATATTTTCAAACCACAATTCATAGGGATTTTTTTCGATATAGGTCGAATTAACACACTATTCAAAACATGACAGGCTGTATTTACAACTTCTACCAAAAAATATTTAGAAAGATTATGCTGATTAAGTATAACTCTAGCCATATCGCTTAGAGTTTGATTCTTCTGCTCTAATGTAACCCCACCTTCCCGAATAAATAGAATTTGATATTTTTATTAATACTTTAAAATGATTGTTTTATGAATATATTTGGGATATGAGAATTTTCTAATAATATTATTTTGGTATAATATAAAATTTTCTAATATCTTGTATTCTAGAAATAAATATTTTATCATGTGATAGCACCTTTTTGATTTTATAAATAGGAGAAATAAATGTTCATTAATTAGTAAGATTTATTCCTCTCTGTGTGATAAGCAAATGTTTAAACTTATTTTTGAAATTCAATTTCGTTCTAATCATGTTTCCCTCCATTTTCTTTTCTTTTTCCCCAAGTCTCTAACAACCTAACCACTTGTAACAAATTTTCTAACTGAGTTTATTTGTATTTTGCAATTGTGAAAAGGGGAGGGACTTCTGTGTTAATTTCTTTGAGTGGAAGGGCTCATATGGAAATATCCCAATCTAATGGTTTTTTTTCTGCAAATGTTCCCTTAAACTTTATTTAATCTCCTCTTTTTCTCTCTCTCTCTCCTCACAGTTATATTTCCCTATTTTTTCCTGTTAAAATCGGAGCAGAGAGCTCGAGCTCCCTAATCCCCAATTCTTCTTCCCACTATTTTTTCGAAGACCTAACCTAACCCTAATTTCGTTGGAT
Source organism: Iris pallida (assembly GCA_029216955.1). NCBI lineage: Eukaryota > Viridiplantae > Streptophyta > Magnoliopsida > Asparagales > Iridaceae > Iris > Iris pallida. The sequence goes on from JANAVB010003600.1 coordinate 9,812,599, forward strand.
CCAGCCATGGCCGAAGTCCTCCTCTCGGTCAGCAGCAACGACTAGGATCTGGTCTTCCCGGCACATGTGATCTCTGTAGGCGATGCCGACGTCTACCGATCTTCTCGGCGGCAAGCGGCTTCTCGGCGACATCCTTCACCTCGGCGATCCTCTCTTCCTGGCGGCGACTATTCGTCATCTTCGCGGCGGCCACCACTATGCAACGCTTGTCGATTGATCCATCTGCTCCGACGGCCGAGCTTCTTCCTCGACATCATCATTTTCGTTGTCGGCTACTTCTCCGGTGGCACTATCTTCTCCGGTGATCCCTACTGCGAGATTTCCCCTTCATGTAAATTCGATTCTCTACCTCTGGGTCGATCGAAAAGGTGAGTGTCGATCTCAACTTTCAGCTGGATCTGGAAATATTTTCCTGTGTCCTTGCTGAGTTGCTTGGTGTGGAATTTTCTTTTGGTTTGGAAGTTTGGATCAGGGAAGGATGGAGATCGAATTGGTCGGTCGACTGGATAACGAACGATTGAGTTTGATTTTCCCTTGTAAGTGATTAGATTCTTGCATTAATCCTTGATGAATTCTTGAGATCTCTGAAGGAACAATTAATTAGTTTCTAATACTTCTTATTTTTTCTTTGTGCTTTGAACCTATTTGATGAAATGTCTAATCAGGGTTTCAAATCATTTTTTGATCAAAAGGAGACTGTATCAGACTCGTGAGATTGTGTTCGAACCCTCGAAGTAGGCTCCTTCCAGATTTGATCTCCTTTCTTCAGGTACTACCTTACTTTCTTAGTGTGATGTTTTGCTTGTAGCTAGAATTAATTGGCGGTGTTGGCCTGGGATGGGGACGGGATGCAGGAGAGTCCAGGTTGCTCGTGTCCGACCTTTTGTCTATCTCCTACAGAAGGTTGTGATCGGGTTTAGTCGTGTTAGAATGCAACGGAGTCTTGCCGCTCATTTTGGTTTCGAAATTCAGTTTGTGTTTGGAGCAGAAGAACATCTGTTGCAATTGAGCCTATGTTCAGGAAGCTTGACTTGGTGATTGGATGTACTTCTAGCTTGGGTTTGTTTAAACGTCTATATTAATTTAACTATGTTTAATTCTAGTTGTGTGGGTGCTGGTGATTGGTGTGAGGAGCTTTCGCTTTGGTGCATAAATCTTTAGATGTTGAGAAGGGGCATAAGCTTGGCATGTGATAGGTTGGATTTAAGTTTTAAGTGTACATCTATTTTGTATATTCAAAGCTGGGTCTCTATATGTGCAAGTGTCTAGTTGTAGAGTGATACTCATACTTCTAAAACTTTATATCGATGCTCGGATGAACATCCAATGGGGGAGTAGCAGTAATGTTTTTTGCTTTGGGCTGAATTGTTTTAACATAGGGGATGGGGTCTGCTGGCTTACAGTTAAAGTTTTAGTAGTTTAGTAAGTTATTTAAGTCAGGTTTTTGTTAAGGAGGGATCAAACCAGTAAGTAATAAGACATACTTGATTTGCTAAATATTAATTTATGAGTTATGGGCTCTAGCCGGGAAAAGGATGTTCTGAGTTAAAAGTTGGTTCTATTCAGACACTGTGTACTGGGCTCTGGGCCAGTCACTTGAAACAACTAATTTATATATATGTATATATTTGTATATGTTAGTACAGGTATTTCATGCTGATTTTGTACTATTTATGTATTAAATAATTGTTGTAAATATTGCTATAGATAATTGTACTAGCTGATTTTAATCTATGCATATTAAGAAATCTACAGATTAATATGAGTTTCTGTCTAATACATATTGTACCAAAATTTAGTACTAGCTTAAATTATCTAAAGCTTTGCTAGAATATTTTACTAAGGACTATTTGGATATGATATTTCTATAAAGTATATAGAGATTTTCGAAATATTATGTTTAGATTTTAAAGTAATTTAACTAGCAAGCCTTTTTTAAGGCATTTTATTAGTGATTATTTTAAAAACTATATATGTTTTTCAAAATATTGCTAGTTTATTAACTCAGGCTATTATAGTAACAAAAAAACTCTTCTTAGATATAAGCATAGATGATTTTTGCTAAATATAGTTAAAGATATTTTCACTACTACTTATTTTTGATCAAATTATAATCGTTTTATTTAACAAAATGTTTTATGTTCTAAAAACATTTAAAAGTATTTTCACAAATACCTATCTTCATGTACTTTCTATAAAAATATTGTTAGCTATATCTATATGGTTAGCTATAATGATCTTTATTTAAAACCCTAACAAATTGTACCAAAATAGGTGAACATCCATGCAGTATTACTTTCGTGCTTCCAAGACGAGGCAAGTATACTGACTCGACATGTACTCTGTATTTTCTGTCTTACATTCATGTGCCATGTTCTCATATCGGATACGAGATATACACGATTGTCTTGTACCATTGTTCATTGCTTGAGATTCATTGTTTATTACGGAGAATGGGAAAATATTAGCTTTTGTGTGGCCACACCCAACATAGGTATTATGGATAGCCTAATCGTACACTTCACGTACGATAAAGTCGTACCTTGTAGAATTGATTGACTCATTGCCTCATTGATTGATTGTGCTCCTAAGTCGGTCACATATTAGTTTTAATATTTCAAATTGTCACACTTGCATTGATTGTCGTGATTCATTGCCTTGTACATTAATAGCGTATTCATTGTCTAGCATATTGATTATCGTCCATTGCCTGCAGTTTTATATTTTATTTCTGGTACCGTAGTTTCACTACTATTTCTGGTATTCTGGTTTCACCTTGTATTCTGTACTACAGATTACATTGTATATTGTCTGGTCAGGGTTGTACTTTGCTCTTTTCCTGACAGGATACGTTGCAGGTGAGCTTGAGATTACATGGAGCTTGTGATTGCATTGGATATTGCAGCTTTTATTTTATTTATTTTTTGGAGATTGTATTTTGGATATTCATTATTGTATTTTTATTTTATTTGACCGAATTTGTCTCTGGATGCCTTTGTACTAAAATTCTATTGATGGATATTGGTGATCATTTTGGGAACGTTATAAAAGCTGTGTTTGTTTACATTACATTGTGACTTGGAGTTTTCCTTAGTATTGTACAGCTTACTTCGTCGTGTCCATCGACGAAGGCTGGGCGTGTCTGACTCGTATCCGATTATTTGGGAGCGGGTCGTGACATACTTTTAGTGGTGGTCCATGCAGGTCTGTCCTAATGGCACTAAGGCTATAAAGTGTTATTGGGGGACCAGCGAAGCTAAGGAAAACTCATCACAGCATATGATCCGTGGGAAAGGGTTATAGTTTAGGCCCTATCTAACTAGTTTTCTATTTTTCAGGGTGGTTCAGACACGAAACACTAAGATTGTCGACTCCCTGCACTTGAAATTTATGAGATTATTTATCTAATATATTTTGCCGGTATAAATATTTGATTTTTGAGCTTTCATTAGATTCTCTTAATATCTAGATTTTCTAAAAGCTTCCTTATTGCAATTCGGGTCATTGTTTTCCTATTTAAGATTTGTTATGTGGCCTCCTTATCCTACAGTTTATTTTTTGGTACCTAATGAAACTTCTTATAGAGCAGATAACTTCACCTTCTATCAAGATCGTAATTGTCAGTAGCTCCTTTGAAATTCTATGGATAAAGTTGAGAGAGTATTCGATGACCTACTATGACGTGGTAGATGCGCACTGCAGTCATTTATCTGGATTATAGAGACCGCGAGTTCACTGCAGCTAGATGCGTACTAGCGAGGCATGAACTCTAAGTCAAAGTAATTTTAGGTATTCATAGATTTTCAGATATTATTAAGGCTATGTCCTAAATCATAAATTTTTGATCTCTTGAGTTGTTCCGACAATAATGGGTAAAGTTGATAGAAATATTTGGTAAGTTATCATTATTTGAGTCATTGAGCCAAAGGTTTACTGCAGTCAGATGTACACTACATTGGCGGGACAGGAACTCTAGGCAAAGTGATTTCGGATATGTATAGTTTTCAGATACTATTGAGACTATATCCATGTCATATACCATGTTGATCTCCTATTACCATTTGGCAATCTTATCGGAAATTATCTTGATATTGATCCTATGTGTAATCTCAGCAATTGATTCCATTTTTTTTTTCTTTCTTGATTTATCTTAGAAATTTATTAGGACCTTTCTTCAATATCTGTTAGTCCAATCTCTTTCATGGTTTGATTTAGTGTATTGCATATATTTTGCTAATGGTCCCATATGTTGATTTTTCAAATTTTCTTGTTCTTAGTCGTATCATTTTTGTGGTTAGTATATTTTTGTACTTATCAAGCCTAAATAAATTTTGACAATATTTTTACTAATTCGTGTTTAATTATTTAAATTTTAGTCATAGCCGTCCTAGTGATGCCTAAACATTTTTTTTTGATTTAGGTCATAATTTTATGACTACGTCATTTTGGTGCTATTTCTACTATGCGTAAATTTGATTTCTCATGTTTAGGATTTATCATGTCTACATTTTTTTTTACTTTGATCATTATTAGAAAATTATGAATCAACGAGTCGTACTTAAAATTGTTGTTAGGTCTTAATCGACTTTAATCATTTTTCAAAATTTTCGTATTGGTTATTCTTCATTATATTTATCGTGCCATCTGAAATTTCGAGGACGAAATTTTCTAAGGGGGAGAGATTTGCAACCCCACCTTCCCGAATAAATAGAATTTGATATTTTTATTAATACTTTAAAATGATTGTTTTATGAATATATTTGGGATATGAGAATTTCTAATAATATTATTTTGGTATAATATAAAATTTTCTAATATCTTGTATTCTTGAAATAAATATTTTATCATGTGATAGCACCTTTTTGATTTTATAAGTAGGAGAAATAAATGTTCATTAATTAGTAAGATTTATTCCTCTCTGTGTGATAAGCAAATGTTTAAACTTATTTTTGAAATTCAATTTCGTTCTAATCATGTTTCCCTCCATTTTCTTTTCTTTTTCCCCATGTCTCTAACAACCTAACCCCTTGTAACAAATTTTCTAACTGAATTTATTTATATTTTGCAATTGTGAAATGGGGAGGGACTTCTGTGTTAATTTCTTTGATTGGAAGGGCTCATATGAAAATATCCCAATCTAATGGATTTTTCTGCAAATGTTCCCTTAAACTTTATTTAATCTCCTCTTTTTCTCTCTCCCCTCACAGTTATATTTCCCTGTTCTTCCCAGTTAAAATCAGAGCAGAGAGCTCGAGCTCCCTAATCCCCAATTCTTCTTCCCTCTATTTTTTCGAAGACCTAACCTAACCCAAATTTTGTTGGATCCAGCTATGGCCGAAGTCCTCCTCTCGGTCAGCAGCAACGACTAGGATCTGGTCTTCCCGGCACATATGATCTCTCTAGACGATGCCGACGTCTACCGATCTCCTCGGCGGCAAGCGGCTTCTCGGCGACATCCTTCACCTCGACGATCCGCTCTTCCTGGCGGCGACTGTTCATCATCTTTGCGGCGGCCACCACTACGCGACGCTCGACGGTTGATCCATCTGCTCCGATGGCCGAGCTTCTTCCTCGACATCATCATTTCCGTTGTCGGCTACTTCTCCGGTGGCACTGTCTTCTCCGGTGATCCCCACCACGAGATTTCCCCTTCCTGCAAATTCGATTCTCTATCTCTGGGTCGATCGACAAGGTGAGTGTCGATCTCAACTTTCAGCTGGATCTGGAAATATTTTCCTGTGTCCTTGCTGAGTTGCTTGGCGCGAAATTTTCTTCTGGTTTGGAAGTTTGGATCAGGGAAGGATCGAGATCGAATTGGTCGGTCGACTGGACAACGAACCATTGAGTTTGATTTTCCCTTGTAAGTGATTAGATTCTTGCATTAATCCTTGATGAATTCTTGAGATCTCTGAAGGAACAATTAATTACTTTCTAATACTTCCTATTTTTTCTTTATGCTTTGAACCTATTTGATGAAATGTCTAATTAGGGTTTCAAATCATTTTTTGATCATAAGGAGACTGTATCGGACTCGTGAGATTGTGTTCGAACCCTCGGAGTAGGCTCCTTCCAGATTTGATCTCCTTTTTTCAGGTAATACCTTACTTTCTTAGTGTGATGTTTTGCTTGTAGCTAGAATTAATTGGCGGTGTCGGCCTGGGATGGGGACGGGATGCAGGGGGGTCCAGGTTGCTCGTGTCCGGCCTTTTGTCTATCTCCTACAGAAGGTTGTTATCGGGTTGAGTCGTGTTAGAATGCAACGGAGTCTTGCCGCTCATTCTAGTTTCGAAATTCAGTTTGTGTTTGGAGCAGAAGAACATCTGTTACAATTGAGCCTATGTTCAGGAAGCTTGACTTGGTGATTGGATGTACTTCTAGCTTGGGTTTGTTTAAACGTCTATATGAATTTAACTATGTTTAATTCTAGTTGTGTGGGTGCTGGTGATTGGTGTGAGGAGCTTTAGCTTTGGTGCATAAATCTTTAGATGTTGAGAAGGGGCATAAGCTTGGCATGTGATGGGTTGGATTTATGTTTTGAGTGTACATCTATTCTGTATATTCAAAGCTGGGTCTCTATATGTGCAAGTGTCTAGTTGTAGAGTGATACTTATGCTTCTAAAACTTTATATCGATGCTCGGATGAACATCCAATGGGGGAGTAGCAGTAATGTTTTTTGCTTTGGGCTGAAATGTTTTAACAGAGGGGATGGGGTCTGCTGGCTTACAGTTAAAGTTTTAGTAGTTTAGTAAGTTAATTAAGTCAGGTTTTTGTTAAGGAGGGCTCAAACCAGTAAGTAATAAGACATACTTGATTTGCTAAATATTGATTTATGAGTTATGGGCTCTTGCTGGGAAAAGGATGTTCTGAGTTAAAAGTTGGTTCTATTCAGACACTGTGTACTGGGCTCTGGGCCAGTCACTTGAAACAACTAATTTATATATATGTATATATTTGTATATGTTAGTACAGGTATTTTATGCTAATTTTTTACTATTTATGTATTAAATAATTGTTGTAAATATTGCTTTAGATAATTTTACTAGCAGATTTTAATCTACGCATATTAAGAAATCTACAGTTTAATATGAGTTTCTGTCTAATACATATTGTACCAAAATTTAGTACTAGCTTAAATTGTCTAAAGCTTTGCAAGAATATTTTACTAAGGACTATTTGGATACGATATTTCTATAAAGTATATAGAGATTTCAGAAATATTATGTTTAGATTTTAAAGTAATTTAACTAGCAAGCATTTTTAAAGGCGTTTTACTAGTGATTATTTTAAAAACTGTATATGTTTTTCAAAATATTGCTAGTTTATTAACTCAGGCTATTATAGTAAAAAAACTCTTCTTAGATATAAGCATAGATGATTTTTGCCAAATATAGTTAAAGATATTTTCACTACTACTTATTTTTGATCAAATTATAATCGTTTTATTTAACAAAATGTTTTATGTTCTAAAAACATTTAAAAGTATTTTCACAAATACCTATCTTCATGTACTTTCTATAAAAATATTGTTAGCTATATCTATATGGTTAGCTATAATGATCTTTATTTAAAACCCTAACAAATTGTACCAAAACAGGTGAACATCCATGCTGTATTACTTTCGTGCTTCCAAGGCGAGGCAAGTACACTGACTCGACTTGTATTCTGTATTTTCTGTCTTACATTCATGTGTCATGTTCTCATATCGGACACGAGATACACACGATTGTCTTGTCCCATTGTTCATTGCTTGAGAGTCATTATTTATTGCGGAGATTAGGGCAATATTAGCTTTTGTGTGACCACACCCAACATAGGTATTGTGGATAGCCTAATCGTACACTTCACGTACGATGAAGTCGTACCGTGTAGAATTGATTGACTCATTGCCTCATTGATTGATTGTGCTCCTAAGCCGGTCACACATTAGTTTTAATATTTCAAATTGTCACACTTGTATTGATTGTCGTGATTCATTGCCTTGTACATTGATAGCCGTGTTCATTGTCTAGCATATTGATTGTCGTCCATTGCCTGCAGTTTTATATTTCATTTCTCGTACCGTAGTTTCACTTCTATTTCTGGTATTATGGTTTCACCTTGTATTCTGTACTACATATTACATTGTATATTGTCTGGTCAGGGTTGTACTTTGCTCTTTTCCTGACAGGATACGTTGCAGGTGAGCTTGAGATTACATGGAGCTTGTGATTGCATTGGATATTGCAGCTTTTATTTCATTTATTTTTCTGAAGATAGTATTTTGGATATTCATTATTGTATTTTTATTTTATTTGACCAGATTTGTCTCCGGAAGCCTTTGTACTAAAATTCTATTGATGGATATTGGTGATCATTTTGGAAACGTTATAAAAGCTGTGTTTGTTTACATTACATTGTGACTTGGAGTTTTCCTTAGTATTGTACAGCTTACTTCGTCGTGTCCATCGACGAAGGCTGGGCGTGTCCGACTCGTATCCGATTATTTGGGAGCGGGTCGTGACATCTACAACACCATTTCATTGAGGAGTTTTAGGATAGAAAACTCATGGTAACATCAATTATCATCACATTTTGAAATTAGTATTTTTTAAATTTGCCACCATGATCACTACGGATTCGAGTAATCATGAAGCCTTTTTCGTTTTATACCTTTTTGTAAAATACTTAAAATTCAAAAATGGTATCTTTTTTATTTGATAAAAAAGTAAACCCAAGTAAAATGAGAGAAATCATCAACTATAACAAAAGCGTAGAGTTTACCACCAAGACTAACGACTCCATTAGGACCAAATAAATCCATATGAGTGAACTGCAAAGGTCTCGAAGTGCTTATAGCGTTGATGGATTTAAAAGATGACATTGTTGCCTTGTTTCTTTCACAGTCATAACATACCATATCTCTCTTGAAGGGAATTTTTGGGAGTTCTTTTACCAGCTTTTTAATCGATAACCATAAGATAGTGTCCATATTTGTATGTCCTTGTCTCATGTGCCATAGCCAACTTTCATTTTGATTAACTACTAGGCACTTTCATGTATGGTTAGTACGTTCTACAAAGAAAACATAAATATTGTCTTCCTTGATCCCTTTATATATGGGATTACTGGTAAACTTTTCATATATAGAATATTTATCATTTACAAAATTGATACCATAACCATATCCGCCAAATGACTAATACTCAACAAGTTATGTTTGAATTTGTGACTAGACAAACGTCTTTTATTACAGGATAGGGAGACATACCAACAGTATCAATTCCTATAATATTACCTCAATGATTATTGCCAAAGATACCCTTCTCTCTTCATTGATAGCATAGCGAATAATGATGCATCACCTGTCATGTATCGTAAACATCTGCTATCGAGTATCCACTTGCTTTTAGCATGAGAGGTTGAGGGTCCACTTACAAAATGAGTAGATGTAACATTTGGTACCCATTTCATCAAGGGTCCAGCATGATTAGTTTTTGGAATCCAAGCAAGTACATTTGTGTCAACTAGCTTTCTAGCTCTACTGTACTGTGATATATGCCCATCTCCACCAAAGTATGAACATATGATTTTAGAAATAGTGCTCTTCGTTTTTGTGTTGATATGCTTTTTGTGTGTCTTTTTTGGAAACCTGTATGTGAAAGCATATTTGTGAGGAACGTGTTGCTTTTGTGCTTTCTTTGGTTTAGTCCTTTTTGGTGTATGCTTGGTGTTAGACTAACCTTAGGCTGTATAACAGGGGTGACCTGTTTGCCTAAGTTAATCTCTAACTTTTTAGAGATGGCATAAGACTCTTCAAATTTTGTAGTCATATTCGCGAGTCTTTGCTTAGTGACATGGTGTCTCTTCTTCTCCATGTTATAAAGTTCTTGCAATTTGACATAGTATCTTTCTTTTTGTTCTATAGTGAGGATAGCCTCATAATAGTCCAATCTAATCTTGGCTATTTCTTTCGTGTTACCGGTAGTAGATGCCTCTTTAATATCTCCTAGAAGATTAGACAATCTAGCTACTTTGGTTGTGTATGCCTTAAACTCTTTACGAGATTGCTAATACTTGTCTAACACATTTCTGTGCTCTTCAAGTAATTTGCTAAAGGCATTTTCAAATTGATCGAATATAAAATCGTCATAGAGAGGGTTTTCAAATACCTTATCGTATGCTTTTAGACAGACGTTTGCACTACTGCTGGGTCTGTCCTCTTCCTCTCACTTACTGGCCTTACTTTTGTGCCAAATGCTAGTATTAGCATACTTCTGACCAGTTGTAGCTTTTCTGTTTGATCTTGATCGGTCGTACAAACTGCTTTTCTTCATTATTGGACAATCCTTCTTTATATGCCCCGACTTCTTACATCCAAAGCAAATAGTTTCTTCTTCGTTGCTTTCGTAGATGTCCTTCTTCTTTCGGTTTAATCGCTCAAACTTTAAGAATTTTCTGAAGTTCTGACTAGCAGGGCCTATTCATCACCATTTGAATCTTTTTCATCAGAATCATTGCATGAGACTCTTCTGGCTTGAGCTTTGAAGGCGATAGATTTTTCTTTGGGGGTTGCCTCTTCAAAATCTTGTAGATCCAGCTCATGGATTATGAGCTTGCCCATCAGTGTCTCCAATGTCATCATGTTGAGGTCATTTTCTTCTATGATCGTGGTGGCCTTCGGGTTCCAGTTCTTTGTTATAGCCCATAGTACCTTTCTGATCTTCTCATGATTGCTATAATCCATACCAAGTAATTGTAGAGGATTAGTAATATCAAGGAAACGAGTGAATATCTGTGTAATTTACTCACCAGGTTTCATCTTGAATGACTCGTATTCTTGTATCAATCTACTGATTTTGGATTCCTTCACTTGGAAAGTCCTTCATGAGTTACCTCAAGAAGTCTCCAAATTTTATTAGATGTGGTACAAGTAGATACACGTTTGAACTCGGTTTTGTCAATTGCACATAATAGTGCATTGATAGCTCATGCATCTAGATTAGCCTGTATCTTCTCATGCTAAATGTATTTGTCATTGGGCTTGTCTACTCATATACCATCAATCACTGTTCATAATAAGAGGGACATAGGTCCTCTAACTCATTGCCTAAAATAGTTTATCTAGTCAGGATTGGAACAAGTACACATATGACAGACTATTCAAAATATGATAGAAATTACACAACATGAAACAACATATGAGATATAAACTAACAGGTAAAACTGACATCATGACATAACAAGGAAAGGAACATGTAAGCTCTATAATCATGGCAAAACATGGCTGTCACGACCCGCACCCAGCGTAAGGGCACGAGAAGTGGGTACGTCCAGCCTACGTCGCAGTGTCGGCGGTAGAACGCTGTCCTAGGTCACAACATCTAGCAATAACCAAACCTATAATAATATACACTCCAAAAGGAGAACAATATAAAGGTACAACTCAATTACAGTATCTAAGATGGAGTAAAGAGAATATATGGAAAATAAGATAAAAGAGTAATCTCCAAACAACTATAATGAGAAAAATATCTGAATATACAACATCTATCAATATCCAGAAACTAACAGTACATGAATAAGACAACTAGGGAAAAGCTAGCCTAGAAATATAATCTAGATAATAGGCAAGTCTTCAGCAACTGTAGGATCCTCCTGAGGGTCCAAGTCACCGGTGTCATCTAAGCATATGCCATAATACGTAGGACAGAACTCCTCCTCATCACCTGTAATATTTTCAACAGTCCAATCTGGACGAAAACGAGCACAATACATCTAACGCAGATCTTGACAGGAAATATAAAGCATGTGATAGCTAAGATACATGAAACGCTGTAAGAAATAAACATGAAGGAAAGAGAGAAACTGATAAACAAGTCTATCTATAAATAATAATAGAGAACTGTAAGTGACTATGTGATTTAGAGTACAAGATAGACATGTGAATGACTTGATTTGCACATGATTACACTAAAGAGTTTGCACATGATTATACTACTTTGGAATTGTTCACATGACTATTTCTACTCCCCCATGCCCCAATCAATACACAAGAATCTAAACAGGTTATGTTATTGTACATGATAGTTTATACATGAAGCTCATGAGATCATGAGAGTACATGAGAGCACATGAGTATACATGAATAATAAGAGTCCATAGAATACATGATGTTCGTGAAAAGCACATGACACAATGTATTCGATACACCCGAGGGAGATAACATATCATGTAAAGATCCATATAGTAATAATCCGTGATAATGTCGTATCAGCATCAAGTAAATTAAACTATAACAAGAATATAATTTCTAACAAGTATGAAACGGTCAGAGAATGTACTCGCCTGTTATCCTGGCTGTCTGATGAGAATATGAGTCTGAGCTGGAGTATCTGAGTCCTATTTTAGAGCAACACAGGTTACAACATGTCTAACATAAAATAAGAATAGTCTATAATGCACTCTAAATGATTCTAGGTCATTCTAGGTCAAAGTCAACCTTTGGTCAACTCTGGTTAAACCTGGTCAACCATATGACAACTAGTCTATCTACCAAATTTTAGGTCAAATACAACTTATCCAGTCAGTCTAAGCTCATTTGAGTTGATTCGGATCAATTTTGACTTAAAGTTAACTTTTGTCAACTTGGTTGACTTGATAATCAACTAGGCCAATTTAGGCTCAGGGGTCCATCCTGATCTGACTCATTAAGCCTCAACTATATTTTATAGTAACAATCACATATATTTATATACATTTATTTTCACATATTCATAACAATATATACATATATATATGTGTGTATATATATACACACATATAATACAATGAAGAAGAGGCTTGTGTGTGTGTGTACTGTGGTGAAGGCAACCCTCCAATCTCATTAAAACTGAGATTCTATTCAGTCAAACAAATTTTAGAATTAAACAAAAAGATTCACACACATGTATATATCTACAAACACATACCCATATACATATATATATCTACAAACACATACCCATATACATATATATATAAATATATATATATATATATATATATATATATATATATATATATATATATATATATATATATATAAATGTATATATATATATATATATATATATATATATATATATATTTTTAATATATATATTTATATATATATATATATATATATATATATATAAATATATATATATATATATATATATATATATATATATATATATATATATATATATTTCATACACACACATATGTATATAGACATAGAGAGAAGGACAGTGAGTGACATGTGTGTGTGTGTGTATACAGTAGATTAGGGTGACAGGATGTGTGTGTTGAGTTTACATAGAGAGTGATATGAGTGAAATTCTCAGGTTTACAACATTCAACATTCTAACTAAAATAAAAAAACCCAATTCTATATTCAAATCCCAATTCTTAGAAAAGTTTAAACCTGAGAATTCACATGTTCAAAGAAATACAAAATCTGAAACAGTATTTTCATTCGAAAACAAGAGTATTTCGAACATAACAACTAAACCTTAAACAAAGCCACTTCCTAATCAAAATGAACTTAAATTCAGTTGCATTTCTCTATTACATAACAATGTTCAAATTCTCAGTTAACAGTTCATTTCAAACATTAATGTAAATTCCATATCAAAACTCAAAATCATTTCTCAGCTAACAAACCCAATAAATCAGAAAAACTGAAATTGAAATGCATGTTTGTGAATATTCAAATGAAAACCCAAAATTAAAACAATAAACTCCTCTGAATCTCAGATATCTCTAGACATCCGACAGCATGTAATCTAACATGTAATTACAATTTAAACCATCAAAATCCTACAATAATCCATTCGAACAATGTATCAGCCGAAGGGTTGAAACCAATAAAAATCATTTTGAAAACCTAATTAAAACCAAAATAAGAGTCGAGATCATGTCGTGTACATGTGTGTGTGTGTGTGTGTGTGTGTGTCAGGGAAAGTGTTCGTGTCCAAGCAAGTGGACACGAAGGTGTCCAACTCTCAAAACACAAAATAGTGTACACTGAATCAGCCTTCTCGTGCGGCCGTGTCTCGTCTTCGTGGACACGACACAGGCCACGTCGAGCCACGTTCTCTGGCCCACACCTAGCCTAGGTGTAGGGCTACACATTCGAGTCCCTGACACATCACCATGACGTGTTTAGATGAGACACGAAGGCCGTATCAGTTCTGACTTTTATGCGCGTGCACAACAGGCTCGGATCCGTACGGCTCGAATTGCGTGTCCGACACAAAACGAGATGACATGGCACTTAGGGGATGACATGTCAGTCATGTCCCCAAGTCCCATACCAAGTTTCACGTGTCCAAGTGACACGGACACTGCGCACTGCCATCCGAACAGCAGGGCACGCACGCGCACGCGTCGGGCTGTAGTTCGTGTCCGATTCTGGACACGAACGTGATGCAATTCGTGCTCAGACCAAAATAGATTCAAAATACCTATTTAGATCTACAAATCCAATTAATTAGTTTTCAAAATTATGAACAGATATTCCTTTGTGGCATTTCGTCAAACACACGCATATTTGTACTGATACGTGTCCGATACGGACACCAAATCAATACAAAATCCTATGAAACTCATCCTACAGCTAGGGGACACCTAGATGGATGCATCTACAGAAACAATTCATGAAATTATGGAGGTTTGGAGAATTTACCTATTGGGATGAATTCCTATAGAAAAGCTTCGATTGTGTAGATTCCTCCTTGTGGCTCCAAATCCCCAATGCACTCGAAATCTAAATTCCCTCAACAACAATAATCCATAAACAATAATTAGGACCTAATGCAAAAGACTAGGGTTTCATTGGAGAAGAAATGAGAAAGTTAGGAAGATACTTACTTAGGTTTTTGTCAGGAGGAAGGAATGTAAAGTGAAATGAATTCTCACTAAGAGATATTAAGTACTCTCCCCCCTCTGACCTAGTTGGCCGGCCATACCTAGATGGGCTAGGGTTTCACATCCCGATTCCGTCGAATCGATAGTCGTCCCCCGTGCGTGATGCCATACGAACCTAATTTGCGATCACACAAGGCATAATCATAAGGTAATCCGAGACACGAGATCTAAGAGAGTACGCAGACAAATTGATTCACACAATAAGTAAAGGAAATTTGATTTTTATTGATAATGAACATCTTTTACAGACTTCGATACATGACTCATTGCCGCACGGGCTACAATATGACTTGATTACAAAAGAGTGCCGATGAGATAGCCGTTTCATACATTGCACACATCCCTCTATATACAACAAAGTACTCTAGTGACCTGGATGGGAGGGACGCTGAGTCATCTTCCTTGGACTGTCGAGAGCCTTCAAGAGTGGAGTCGCAGAGAAAGTCATCGACGCACGGCCGAAGCTTCAAAAGTCACGAACGTTGCCGAGCTAGTTGGCGCGTCCTTCCTGGTACGCGGGACTTGCAGAGAGCGAGGATCAGCACAAACACATGTACTGGCGAATGGCTAATTAAAATCCAAGCTCTGCATTTGATTCAAGAAGTTTCGTAAACATGTTAGCTAGCTTTTTCAATGATCTTTCTAACCATCCTGCTTGATTTGCATGTTAACATGTTTTGAGGCAATCATATCAAAATTGTATAACATTAAGCAACTATCATATTTATCCCATGTCCCGTGCACTTGTTAAGCAGTAAAAAGGGGTGTGAAGGCCACTGGCAATGTCAAGCCATCGCGGACTATAGCTGGGTCAGACGGCGACCCTTTCGCGTCAGGTAGCGAGCCCTATACGAAAGTTCCCGCCTAACTTGCGCCGATGAAGGGCTGGCGCTTACTATAAACTCGTTCCTCCCGGGCCGAATCGGTCCCTTGGCCTAGGCAACCGTTCGAGGAAACTACACCATGTCGACAAGTTGTCCAATGATCGTTTTGCTTACTTAGCCGTATCGTTGCGATAAACGTTAATCGATTCATTCATTGCTTTGCATAGGCTAAGTGAATTTGCATAAGGAACATGTTTTCTATTTCCAATACCTGCAGTTGATAACAAGTGTTTCGTGAAGAAATCGTGCTACGATTTCCTTGATTATACACTATTATGACAAGTATTCATTTTACTTCACATATTGAGTTTTGAAGTAGAGGGACGAGGCGAAGGAGGTCAGCCACTCGCCTTAGCCTTGCTTCAAGCGAGCGATCGGTTGGCTGCGCTGACGTCGCCTACGCGATCACCTGCAATCGCATAAGCAACTGATTAGAATACTGTATAATTCAAGGAAATTCGATATGAATGCGAAGCTCGAAAATGCAAGTCCCGAAAACTCATTCGGAAAACACTCACGAAAAGCACATTCACGAAAAACCAAAGCCAAAGCCAAATCAAGTGCTGCATGAAAACCAGAGCAACGAAAGGTCTTTCCCGACTCAGCCGCATAGCCAATCCTCGAGGCGCAACCCGCTGAATATGGGACTTGGTTCCTAACAAGCCATTCCATAATGTGGAATGTATCTTAATTCAACCGTTTCCGTTCGATCGACTCGGCCGATTCCGACCTATCGGTCCCGACTGAATCGATAGCGACAGTGTTCCTTTCTCGCGCACCCCATGGACGAAAACGGGGCACGATGTAGGGACGGGGCACTACATACGGTTTCCTAATGGTTGGGCTTGGGCCTCCCTTCTATGGCTAAAATAAATAAACATTATTTAAAGGGAAGTTGCAAACTAGCCAAAATAAATAAGCCAATAGTTTCTAACCTTAGCATAGGATTACTAATCCTACAATCATGCTACTAGGTCACTAAGTCATGGTGAGACACTAGGCTAGGTTGCACCAAGGCTATACTATCACAGGCCAAAATCACCACACCAATAATATAATATATAAAATATTCAAAAGAATTTCACAATGACCAAAATACCCTTAAGTAGAAAAATGGATGTGACAATGGCAGCTAGAAAGAAAATATGTAAATATGATAACATGGTAAGTAATGATGAAATAAGATGAATCAAGTAAATCGACACCTACATAAGTGTTTTAAAATATCGTGTTCAACATATGAACGACTAAGAATAAATCTGGCCGACTGCACGTGTCGTGTGCGACTGTTATTCGTCCCGAAAGACAATGGGATGGAAAGGGTAGTTCACACGTCTACTGGGATATTTATCCGCCCGACTAGTACTCATGGATTCAACAAGTCATGAACACGGTAAACATGTAAATATAATAGTCACGAACGTAGTAGTCACGAAATATGATATACAATACTAACCTCGTGTGACAAGCGTGTCAGCAAAATATGAGATGCATATGTATAACATGTAATGGAAAAACTATCAGGAAATGAAAGCAATCAGTATATATACTTGCCTGTGGTCCTGAGCTGAGGATCCGAGTCGAGTACTGAGTCAGAGTCAGAAGAACCTATATTTAGAATTAACTACATTAGTAGATATAAATTGGAAATTTAACATCAATTCTGCCTATTTCCTATTTGGCTTCTAAGTTCTGCCTTGTAACCCCTTTAAGTAAACTTACCTACACATAATACTATTGTATGCTACTACCCTTTCTTATTCTATATTGATTTGTCATTTATACTACACTATTAAGCCTTTAGATACAATACCCTCTAATGGTACTACTGTAACTACCACCTTATGTTCCTACCCAGATACATTGCCCATAGTACAACTATACTCAACCACTACCCTTTGTTCCTTGTTGCAGTCTCTAACCCATAGAATACATTACACAGGTCTAATTTTCTACTAATTTTGTTCTGTTCCTAGCACTTGCATACACATAGAAACCCACCTTGTGATTGCCATATAATCTATAGTAACCATCACTCCCATCTACATGTCCCTAATTTGGCTCCCTACACACAGGTTCATGTGAGGCATCAACCTTTGCTACTGTTCATTTCTACCTTGATACAAACTGAATACCACCTCTGCTGCTTACCTTATAACTACCCTTTGTATATGTATTCATTAATCCAGTAGCTTCATAGATGCCCCTAATTCTTATGTAATCACATACCTCTACCTATTGGTATCCTCAGATTCCTAGACTACAACATCAGTCTATTTTTCATACATTCTCCCTCTTTATTTGGATATTTAGGTTGTACCTATACTAGGTTACCAGTTTGGGGCTCCCTCACAACTATACTGATACAACCTAGCATATTAGGATATTCTCCCTCCTTACCTGGATACGTGTTTTCATCTGTAGATACTCCAAGTGCCTGTGTACCCAGCCTCCTAACACCTAAACTGCTGCTATGTGACCAAACAAAATTGGCACACAAAGTAAATACTTAATCAGGCTCCCCCACACACTCTGTAACATTACCAGATACTGCACACTGAATGATATATCCCTGTATCAGTTGATATACACTCAGGTCCTGCAAATCAATACACTGTTCGAGGCTAATATTCCCAGTAGGTAAGCATACATGAGCTCCATTACACGCATACGCATATGAAGTACTACCCCTATGGGTATTCTCCAATATTTTACAATTGTGTATAGTTGTACAGTCTTCTCGGAAGCATATATACCTACTATATATATAGTTTACAACTGCTGTCAATAATCCTTGCAGTTTACAACTAGATTATCCTTATAGTTGTTTGGTTCCCTACCTATTTACTGATACTATATGCTACAGTTTAATGGACTCCACAAGTTTAATCACACATATCCATCTATTGGTATCCATAGGTGCCTAACATTGGTTTATGCAGGATACTCCTACACAAGCTACCCTTACCCCTATACCCATCTTCTATTAGAAGAACATACATACACCATTAGTCTTCCCTCACCTTTATACTGCTAAGGCTGTCACACGCACAAGTACCTACCGAAAAGATAACCTGCAGCACATCAAGTACCAGGTAATTAGACCCAATACTGATACATACATCTGTTACTTACCCACAAAGATAGACTCGATGTGATGGCAGACGTCTTTGCCTCTGATACGCACCCCTGTGTACACATATTAGTACCTCCAAGACGCATATTGTAAAACCCCTAAATTTTTACTATGATTTTTTTGTTTTTTTTTTGTTTTTCTAAATTAATTTGGTATTATTTTTATTCGTAATTATACGTCGCGTACGAGTTCGCGTTATTCGTATTTGTACGTTGCATGCGAAATTGCGAGTTAGTATGTATATTCATATAAAATATTTTATAAAAAGATATTCCATATAGAAGACTAAGTATTTGTGTTATTACATCACGTCGCGTATTGGCAAGCATTATTTAAAAATGATTATTTTTATTAAATGGTGCAAATATAAGTAGTAATTCCGAAAACTATTTTGTTCAAGAGAGACATGAAATTTATTTCATGTCCACCCGATTTTCGAAAACTAATTCTAATTAGTTTAATTATTTATAAAAATATATTTCAAATATTTAAGTAATTATCATGATTTTCGAAATTAATATTATTATATTTTTAATATTTACGAAAAAGATGTTTAAAATTTAGTTTGATTTGATATTTGATTAAATACGATAATTTAAAATTTGAGAGATTTTATTAAGTGAAGGTCTTATCTAGAATTGATTAAATAATTTTAAAAGTTATTTAAAATATAGGATGGAATTATCCATCGCAATTTAAACGAATACTAGTCCTATCCTAATGGGAATTCCCACCTCCTACATAAGGAGAGGTACTCTTCCATGATTTTCTACCATCATATTGTGCATCGTGTCTGTGCCTCTACATCCACTATAAATTCCATTACACATACATAAAATTCTATCCCGTCCGACAATCTCGGACGTCCACCCAGCCGTGTCGGACACTCCCGACATGGCTACCCAATCCTAAACCTAACCCTCTCCGTTATCAAATCCCCACAACCACCTGCCACCGTCTACCCGCACCCCTCGACTCCGGCCTGCCTCGCCCACATCAGACATCATCACCCGACCCGTCTTCCCCAGTCTGTCACCACCTCCGTCATCTCCAGAACCCGGCAACTCCGTCGCCACCAACATCGTAGTTATACCACACCATCACGTCCATCGCCATCACCTCTCCGCCATCCCGACCGCTACCACCACCATCCCCGAAACCCACAGGATCAACCGCGACCAGCGGCGTCCGCCCTAAAAACCACAGCACCACCACCAAAATATAAAGAAATTGAAACCATCGCAGCCACTTACCTCCTCTCCGCTACCGTCGCCCTACCAGCGGCGCCGCCGCACGCAAGTCTCCCCCAATGCGCCGGAAATCCGAGCACCGTCGTTAGCTCATCCCCGTGAGCTCGACACAGCCACCGCGCCGCACAGGTGGACCCCTTCCCGCCGGTTCGTCACAAACCCCGGCATGAGCTTCCGCCTCCGTCTCCGCCTCCGCGTCAGGCCGACGTTCATCTCCACCGAACCCCTCGAACCGCAGCACCGGACTCCTCCTCGGCCTATCGACTCCGTTCGACCACCGGAGCCCAAAGCTGCCGCATCAGCCGTCGAGATCCGTAGCCGCAGCCGCGGTGACTTCCTTCCAAGCCACCTCCATCAAACCCCGGTCGCCGCACCCGCCGCCAGGAGAGCGCCGCCCAAACCCCGGCGCGCGACCGCCCCTTCCGTGCCGTCAGATCTAGACACCGCGCCCGCCTCCGTTTTCTCGACCGTCGCTCCTCCAGATCATCCTCTTCTTCCACCGGAACTCACTCCTCCTCCGTCGCGTCCCGTCGTCTCCCGACCGCGTGGACGGCTGAGCGCCGCCGCCGCCTCGCGAACCCTTAGGTGAGCGCCGCGCGGCGAGATTTCCTCCGTGCAACCCCTGGTGAGGCCGATCTCCCTCGACCATCGGCGCCCGGCGCCGACCCCGAGCGCCCCGCTCTCCTCTGGTAACCCTCCCCTCTAATTCTTTCCTCTCTCTCTCTTCTCTGTAGGCATTGGGGAAAAGAGTTGGTGGTTTAAGTTTATGTTTTATTTTTATTTTTTTATTTTTTTACTACTATCTTATTATTATTATTATTATTATTATTATTATGGCTATTAGTATATACTAGATGTATGATTACTGTTAATTTCGTTATTGTGTCTCTATTAATTTTGTACCAGTATACTATCTTTATATGACTAAAAATATATAATAAATAATTTCTAAAAATTATTTTTAACAAAATAAGTATGGGTTACGAGATATTGTTTAAAATAAAATTATTTGACAAAAACTATAGATTACAAAATGGGTTTTTTGCCTTAAGTAAATTTAGAATTATTTCGTGTTTACCTAAAAGTATTTCTAATTAATAAAAATATACCTTCTACCAAAATTTGATTTTTACAAACTTGGAGTTTTTACCTAAAAACAATTTTTATACATAAATAATTTCAAGTGTTTTCGTAAAAGTATTTTACGTATTTTTACAAATAGACATAGTTTAGAGATAATATAAATACTTCTAAAAATTTGTATATGTATCCATCTCCACAATTTCTTTTCACCCATCACCAATTATCCTGACTGATCCACGTTCCTATGTCTTTGTGAATTGGGACCGATGTGCATCAACCATGGCTTGTGAATTTTTGGGACAAAACAGGACTTGTTGGACCACCGCACCACATCAGGCGACCCACCAGGCAAGACACCTTGCCTTTACTGTTTAATTACTTGCTCAATATCATGCATGCTTTTTCTTTATGTTGTTCTTTCAAAAATATATATAGATGCAAATTATTATACTTTATGCAATTGGCTTAGAGTTAAGGGACCACCGTAGGTTTAGTGCATCTCATAAACTGTCACGATGTGCCACGGATTGTGTGTGAGTTGTGAGTTGTGAGTCGCGTATAGCTTCGGACTTGCGTACCGACCGTACATCGGTGCGTACAGGCCGTGCGTTAGGATATAACTGCTAATAGATTTGTGTAGAAGACTTGGCGATTATTAAGGATTAAACAGTGTCGTGGAGTTGACACATGTATAATATCATTGGGGGGAGGGGACAGTTATTAGCGTAGGGGCTACATTTTATTTTTACACACATTCTGGGCCGAGGGTGACTCTCATGAGCACTACCTTCTGCCCAGGCCGATAGTGTCTCGGATGAGCGCTACTTGACGGCCACTCTCTATTACTTGCTTGCGTGAATCTGTTACAGCCCCCTACGTAGAACGTTGTCCTCTGAAGTGCATTCCACATAGAATGGTTAGGATGCTTTACTCATGCATACTTTTCTGTTGAGCTTTATTATTCAGTTTATTGGCATGATATTATGTGTCTTGTAACGTCTCTCTGAGGACCTGGTGATCTCTCCAGGTGTGTGTTTCGTGATTTCTTGCAGGTGCTCTAGCTAAGGCCATTCCTCCCTTCGTGATGATTGCTTTTGGACTCGTCATTGCTTCGCTCGACCAATCACTCTCTTTGTATATTTCTTCCCTATTAAATTAGTTGGAAGTGGATTTGTCTCCGCCCAACGATTGTATACATGACAAACTCAAAGTTGCTTTATATTAATATTTATCTTTGTGGATGAGGTTTAGTGTCTTGGCTTTCTAAATTTTACAGCTTATGTATACATATGAGCCGTATAATTACTCGTATGTATACAGCTGGCATGATACGTATCTAGTCTCAAATATTTGGGACTGGGGCATTACACATATGTTGATACATTGGTAATTTATTACCTAGGGGTTTCCTACAAGGTCTGACATGGGTACCAATCCCTAGTTTTAATGTTACACAGGTGCATATATGATTGCAACACCTACCCCTGTTCTTGTATGAACGAATAGTAAAGCACAATACTCTAGAGGGGAGGGTGAATAGAGTAGGCAGGGAAAATTAGCTAATTAAAAATGTTAGTAGTAAGATCACAGATAATATATCACTGATAAGTAAATGAAAAGTAGAGAGCAGAAAGCAAACGCAAACACAAGGATGTATACTAGTTTCTCTCTTGTGAGGACTAGTCCAGTCGGAAGAACTCTAGCTTCCAGTTGAATCTACTATGGAAAATTACCACAAGTTTTCATCCGAAGTTCTTACAACTTCTACAATACGAGCTTTGATCCAAAGTACTCGACCAACTTCAATTGTGAAGTGTCTATTTTCAATCAAGTCTTTGATTAAAATCACTCCGAAACTTCTAAACCATACCGTACTAGCAAATTGACTAGAGGATTGTAACTGATTTCGGATTTAAAATTGAAAGCTTTTGAACACTTTAGAAGAAGTAGTAGGCTTATAGAGAAGAGATATGAAAGTGAATTGGTGTATTGAAATGATAAAAATCCTTCTCTATTTATAGTTTTTCTAAAGGCAGAACTCTGTCAGAATTCGGACAAAATTCAGGCAGAACTCTATGAGAAAATCTTAGATGTAATACCCCGCTCCGCACGAGGCATTTGGATTGGCTTGTTGGATGCTATCAGAATGTTAGACCGTGACTTATGTTGGGAATCAGGAGAATTGAGACTGATGTAGTCTCTCTTAGCTGGCTAGACGGAATGGGTATTGGAACGTGGCTCGCTGGTGGAGCTATGCTTAGCGGGATTGGAGCAGGAAGACCCTTTTATGCAGGCAAGTGGAACTGTCCTCCTTTCTCCTTATTCCTGCATGCTTAATAAATGGAATAATATGATACTATGAATTTTCCCTAAATGTCCCTTGTTTTGGTTACCGAATGATAGAGATGCTTATGTTAAGAATTATTGAACTGCTGAATGAATCACACTCGAACTGCTAATGCGACTTGATGCTTGAAATGAATTGGTAACGTCCCTTCGGTTAATAATGTATAAGAAATGAATACTTGAGTAATGAGATGCTACGAGAATGATACATGAGTAATGAACTGGCTATGCTATTAACACAAAGAATTGAATGAAATACTAGAATCATGTACCTTCTGCATAACTGTTGCTGTTGCCTGCTTCCTTATAAGCAAGAAAAGAAAGAATACTGTCCCTATGATATGAATGAAATGATACAGGTCCTATCGATATGAATGAAATATTATTTGTTCCTCTGAGAAATGAATGATATGGGAAATGTTGCAATGATTGATGCAATAAGAAATGATGAGGCTTGGGATCATTGAGATCACCAAGTGAACAGGTGGAAATATTGGAAAGATAAGATAATGAACTGTTGCCTTTTCTTATCTTATTATTTTATCATGCGACTTCGAACACGATCGGGTCGGACACGCATTCGCATGACCATAGACGTACTTGTATACAAGGATTTTCTCGAACGGTACCCGCGGCGGTGGGATCGAGTCGGCCTAGGAGGAATTAGTGCTTTGGTAGCACGGTATTGGGATCCTCATTCGGGCTCGCAACCTGGTGAAGGGCACATCCCATACCCTATGAAGTCCTATATAGCACGTCGACATGGTGCACGACCACCAGTGGTCATGTAGTCAGGATGCATGCTAATGAATGTTTTGTGCAGACAGAGTAAGTATATCATATTATCCTGTATTTTATGCAGGTACGAGGGAGTTGGCTATCGGTAAGAAATCACTTAAATATGATGCATGCAGTATATGTTGGTTGAATGGTCTGCTTAATCATGCTAAACAAGTCAATGATATGATGTTGCCTTTAAATGAGAACCTCCTTAACATGCTAAATTCAGTATGTCAACATGTTGCTTTGCTATGTAAACTGCTTAAGCATAACTAACATGCTAAGTGATGCCTTCTATGAGAATTGTCACAACATGTTCAAATGTTAGAACTAATGATGCCTCAATGATGCTTTTTTATGATAACACTAGTATGCTTTACTGATACATTCACATGAACGCTGCTAAGAATAAGTTTACATGCTTCACTATGATTGTTGCCCATGAATTGTAAACTGATGCTAGGTTCCAAATAGAAAGATCATTCTAATAAATGCTTGCTTAAATGATTACTTAAATATTGGATTAGGCGAGTGGGTTGGATTCTGCTCGCCAGTACATAGATGATGTGCTGACCCATATTTTGTGGACAGGTGCTCGTGCTTGGATTATTCTACACACAAAGATTGGCTTGATTTGTCCCACGGCATCGAAGATTAGTTGGGCATACAGAAGCTCTCCTTGTACAAGATGATGTCTTCTGTTTATAAAGGGCATAGTGTATGGAACATTGTAATCAGTGGTACCAGTGAGTTATAAGCCAAGTCGGTATATCGAGTTGTAATCCAATGTATCCAAATATAAAATGTAAGCTGTATAGCATTGTTCAGTTGGCGTTCAATAAAAAGTGAGATATGCTGTAAGCATTGTACTTCAATGCAAGTATTGTAATCTTCTTCAATTATCAATAAAGAGAATAAAGTTCTGTATATCTCTGTGAGATTCCAAGTTATTCTTTTATCTCCGCTGCTATAAAGAAACTGATGTATTTCTATTCAATAAGAAAGATTATCCTTATCAACTTCAATTTGTCTGCTTCTGCCGCTGCAATGTGTTTCTATTTGAAGATTATCAATTATATACCATCTTTGCCTTGTACAAGTGCAATACCAGACTTGTACGGCATCATGCCCAAGCGAGGACGATCGATTCCAAGAGATAAATTATGTGAATAAATGACTCTACGAATCGGGGCGTGACAAATTGGTATCAGAGCATGGCTTTACGTCCTTGGTCTCTTCTTTGATTCAATTCAAATCAAAGTTGCATCGACGATTAACCAAAGTTGCTTCCGCGATCACTCAATGTTGCTTCCGCGATTAAATCAAAGATTGCCTCCGCAATTATACTGTTGTTGTTCGGTAATCATCCTATGTTGTTTGTGTCTGAAAGTTCGTTGACCCTCTTGGCTGCTCACTGGATGTTCCATACAATAAGTCTATATACATTGTGATGCCCCTGAATGAATAATTGTTGTTGGTTTGGACACAAATAACCCAAAAATGACTCGATGCCATAGTATGCTATGTTGTGAATGCTATTTGGAATGTGGGAATAAAGAAAAGTGGCTACATGTGCTGTAACAAGTTGAGAATTGCATGTGATGTTGAGAAAGAATTAGGAACGAAACAATAGATAGACGAGTTCAACAGAATTGCTGAGTTGACTCATGTATGTTACCGAGAATTTGAGACCCTAAGAATGTTGGCTTATAATATTGAGACCCCGAGATGTTGGCTAAGTGTTGTGATCATTATAGAACACGAATGTCCGGAATAGAATTGAGTTGGTATTGTTTAAGGAGGGCTTCGTTTCTGAGTGGTATATTGCCTCTACCACCTCAGAACGAGATGTATGTTGACCCTTTCCATAGTATAGCAAGGAGACTATCTGTGGGTACTGGGTAGTGCCGAGACTTAGCTGGGAGTCATGTATTGTTACTGGAGGACTCGAGTGCCCCTTGAGGGTGATGTTATGCTGGGAAGAGAGATTTCTAGAAATTGTAACTGGTGGCTTGGTTAGAAATTATTTAGTCGAGTGATGACTCAGACTGGTAAGACAGTTAGTATGCTATGGGTAACTGGATTTGGCTAGAGAATGTTGTGGCTTAGAACATCTGAATGTCGACTTCGATTGGTTGGATGTAAATCAAATGTGGCTAATACAAAGTTGGTTGTGTAGCTGAAAGTTTTGGAAATATTATCGGTGAACCAAAGGAATATTAGAGATTTGTGCCTTGACCCTAAGGTGTAATAGATGTTAACCCATCTAGATCACCAAAGGATAGTCGTTGCCTATGTGCTTGTATGCTGAGGAATTTAATGGGATTAGAAAAGTAACAAGTAGCAACCCAAAAATTTGTGTTGCATAGAGGATGGTTAATTGATACATAAATTGTCGGATTGAATAGAATGAACTACTCGACCCTTGAGGTAGGAAATTTTAAGAATGTTTGTATGAGATTTTGACGGTTGGAAAAAGAACGAGATTTAAGAATGCCCATAAGATAGTTTGATGATTGGGAAATGAATGGGAACGAGAAATTACAAACGTGTTGGATAATATCGGTATATGTGACTGTCGGTTGGGATAGAGATTGCTGACTTATGACTTAGTGGTGTGACTTCGTCATACAGATCGAATAGTATGATTCCATAGTTATGTTAAGACTATCGGAATCGATGACCCTTGATTAGTTAGCCTTGGCTTATGGGTTCGTGTGAGTACAAAGGATTTGAAATAGAAACTGAATTATTGGGACTTTACTTGATGGATTATTAGAACGATGAGAATCTATGTCGGGTTAGGAATTGACCGTAATGTTGATAGATTGATCTTAGTCGATCGTTGGGTAAGTCTAGAATGAGCCTCTGTGGGAATTATTTCCTTGAGAAAGACTTTGGATAAGATTGACTTGACCCTAGCGACCAGTTGAGAACTTACCAATTGTTGGCATAGCCGACAATGGTGATTAGTTATTCAGACTAAGTTGATACCCATAGGTTTGGGTAGAGTTCCTTAGAACTGTCAGTTGCTTATTGGCCCTGAGAATAAGAAACTAGCATGATCCCTAGTAGCCGTCCACTCTAGGTGAGTCACCTGAATGATTAGGTTTAGCTGTCGGTGTAGCTAACCATAGAGACTTGATCGAATAATGGGATAACCAGTGGTGACCGTAGGATAACCTTTTGGTATTGAACGAGAGATGGTGATGAGTACGATCTAAGAATGATAAATTGTAAGTATATGCTCCAATATGAACCTTAGAGATGGTTGACCCTTGAGGATTATGTGTCGGCCTATAGCGGGAAATGGAATCGTGGGATAAGACTTGAGTTGTATGTATCGAATAGTAAATTATTATATGAGATGGAATTGACTGCTCATGACGAAAATGTTGGATCGGTATCAATAGTGGGTAACGTCGAATTGTATCTTTTAGAAAAGATGAATTGCCTCGGTGAGGAATATTATTGGATAAGGAAAGGAATATGATTGCATATTGTGAACTCTTGATATGATTGGCTCTAAGTTAGACCCTCTAACGAATGTTAGAAATATTATGCTTGGATAGAGAGCTGTCCCTAATGTTAAGTGTTATGGCCTGGAAGATAGTGATTGTGGCAAAGTGAATGAGGTAATTAGTCAATTGAAAGGATGCTAAGTCGGATTTAGAAAAGAGAGTTATATCGTGGCTGATCGAATCGCACTAACATGGAAGTTGGCTAAAGTACATATGTTTTGGGGACGCCTAAAATATGTGTATGGATCCAGCCGAAGTGATAGGTTACGACTGAGATAACATTATGGGAAGAATTTATTGCACTAGCACGAACATTGGCTGAAATGCATATGTTTTGGGAACGCCCGAATATGTGTATGGATCCAAACGAAGTGATGTGTTGCGACCAATATAGAATGCAAGGAAAATGTTGGTGAATCAATAAGAAGTTACAAGTAATTAAAAAAGGAAAAGATGGATCAAATCGTTGATGGATTAAAATGGTACAATTGGATAGCTATTTTGAGATGACCGAGTGTGCTGAAATGAATATTGAGTTGAAGTTGAGCGAGTAACTTGTTGTGACTAAGTGAATTAGTAGAATGAGTTGTTCTTTTAAGTTTCGAAGACGAAACTTTTTCTGAGTGGTATATTATGTAATGCCCCGCTCCGCACGAGGCATTTGGGTTGGCTTGTTGGATGCTATCAGAATGTTGGACCATGACTTATGTTGGGAATCAGGAGAATTGAGACTGATACAGTCTCTCTTAGTTGGCTAGACAGAATGGATATTGGAACGTGGCTCGCTGGTGGAGCTACGCTTAGCGGGATTGGAGCAGGAAGACCCTTTTATGCAGGCAAGTGGAACTGTCCTCCTTTCTCCTTATTCCTGCATGCTTAATAAATGGAATAATGTGATACTATGAATTGTCCCTAAATGTCCCTTGTTTTGGTTATCGAATAATAGATATGCTTATGTTAAGAATTATTGAACTGCTGAATGAATCACACTCGAACTGCTAATGCGACTTGATGCTTGAAATGAATTGGTAACGTCCCTTCGGTTAATAATGTATAAGAAATAAATACTTGAGTAATGAGATGCTACGAGAATGATACATGAGTAATGAACTGGCTATGCTATTAACACAAAGAATTGAATGAAACACTAGAATCATGTACCTTCTGCATAACTGTTGCTGTTGCCTGCTTCCTTATAATCAAGGAAAGAAAGAATACTGTCCCTATGATATGAATGAAATGATGCAGGTCCTATCGATATGAATAAAATATTATTTGTTCCTCTGAGAAAGGAATGATATAGAAAATGTTGCAATGATTGATGCAATGAGAAATGATGAGGCTTGGGATCATTGAGATCACCAAGTGAACATGTGGAAATATTAGAAAGATGAGATAATGAACTGTTGCCTTTTCTTATCTTATTATTTTATCATGCGACTTCGAACACGATCGGGTCGGACACGCATTCGTATGACCATAGACATACTTGTATACAAGGATTTCTTCGAACGGTACCTGCGGCGGTGGGATCGAGTCGGCCTAGGAGGAATTGGTGCTTTGGTAGCACGGTATTGGGATCCTCATTCGGGCTCGCAACCTGGTGAAGGGCACATCCCATACCCTATGAAGTCCTATATGGCACGTCGACATGGTACACGACCACCAGTGGTCATGTAGTCAGGATGCATGCTAATGAATGTTTTGTGCAGACAGAGTAAGTATATCATATTGTCCTGTATTTTATGCAGGTACGAGGGAGTTAGCTATCGGTAAGAAATCACTTAAATATGATGCATGTAGTATATGTTGGTTGAATGATCTGCTTAATCATGCTAAACAAGTCAATGATATGATGTTGCCTTTAAATGAGAACCTCCTTAACATGCTAAATTCAGTATGTCAACATGTTGCGTTGCTATGTAAACTGCTTAAGCATAACTAACATGCTAAGTGATGCCTTCTATGAGAATTGTCACAACATGTTCAAATGTTAGAACTAATGATGCCTCAATGATGCATTTTTATGATAACACTAGTATGCTTTACTGATACATTCACATGAACGCAGCTAAGGATAAGTTTACATGCTTCACTATGATTATTGCCCATGAACTATAAACTGATGCTAGGTTCCAAATAGAAAGATCATTCTAATAAATGCTTGCTTAAATGATTACTTAAATGTTGGCTTAGACGAGTGGGTTGGATTCTGCTCTCCAGTACATAGATGATGTGCTGACCCACGTTTTGTGGGCAGGTGCTCGTGCTTGGATTATTCTACACACGAAGATTGGCTTGATTTGTCCCGCGGCATCGTAGATTTGTTGGGCATACGGAAGCTCTCCTTGTACAAGATGATGTCTTCTGTTTATAAAAGGCATATTGTATGGAACATTGTAATCAGTGGTACCAGTGAGTTGTAAGCCAAGTCGGTATATCGAGTTGTAATCCAATGTATCCAAATATCAAATGTAAGCTGTATAGCATTGTTCAGTTGGCGTTCAATGTAAAGTGAGATATGCAGTAAGCATTGTACTTCAATGCAAGTCTTGTACTCTTCTTCAATTATCAATAAAGAGAATAAAGTTCTGTATATCTCTGTGAGATTCCAAGTTATTCTTTAATCTCCGCTGCTATAAAGAAACTGATGTATTTCTATTCAATAAGAAAGATTGTCCTTATCAACTTCAATTTGTCTGCTTCTGCCGTTGTAATGTGTTTCTATTTGAAGATTATCAATTATGTACCATCTTTGCCTTATACAAGTGCAATACCAGGCTTCTACGGCATCACGCCCAAGCGAGGACGATCGATTCCAAGAGATAAATTATGTGAATAAATGACTCTACGAATCGGGGCGTGACATCGGGTGCATCCGTAACTACAGGAGGACTAAGTTCAAAAAGCAACGTTCAGTAACCGAACTCTGGCCAAATTCGGGCCGAACTCGGGCCAAATTCTGTTGGAGTTCTATCAAAGATTTTGCAAATTAGTTTTTGGACTTTTTGAAAAGATCAAGCAGTTAGGAAGTAGTTTAGGCTTTTGTAAGTGGATATGTTTTCAAAATGAAAGGGTATTTTAAAAATATTTCTTGGGTAGCCGATTTGCCAGTACGATGCAGTTTACATCGTAGTTCGAGACTCAATAAATATGAAAAATATATTGATCAAATAGAAAAACCAATAGTCCTTTGATGAAGCTTTTTTTCTTATATTTGAGCAAACATGAAGACGCCTTTTTCCTTGACGGCGATCGTCCAAAGATAAACAGATCTAAAAATCTGAATACCTTTCGGGGGCTTCGCCCCCGATGCTCCATGGAGGATGCTGCCCCCTCGACCCCTGTCCGCTTACCAGTCAGCGGAACCCCCGATGCGAGGCCCCGGATAGGTCGTTGGGCGTTCAGAGAAATCTCCTTGTATAATACCGTCATTGGCCCATCAATGATTCTTCATTGTATATGTCCTATTTTGACAAAGCTTGGTCTTGCTTACTGCATGTCTTTAAGAACATGCTAGGCGAACAAACACAATATGATATAGAACATTTAGGACAATAATAAGTTTAAGTAGCTACATAATAGTGATTACATGAATATTAGTGATGTCACTATGGTAAACTTAATTGATTAGCCATATTAAAAAATATGATATAATCATTGGGCTAACATTTTTGTCCCATGTCTACTGCTCATATCTATGACTAATACCCATTACCACGTTTTAGGATTTAGGTGGAAACTACTTGATACTGTAGTGCCCTGACCCGCAAGATGCCTTATGTTGGATGGTTGGTTCGATGAAGCCTTGTTGGACTTGGGATTATGCGAAGGATCGCTTGGAAGACTATGCGATCGTGGCGGAAATCGTCCTATGAATGTGAGTAGTGTTGAACCCTTCAAAGATCCTTTAGCTTCACGCTTAAAATAAGGATGAGTATGCTATGTTTCTTATTGTGTTGCTCAATAACACCTTGCATGGAATTTGGAAAGATAATGAAAGATAATAATCACCTGAACGTAAACTATTGTGGCTAAATAAATTGTATGCTTGTAAGCTGTTGCGATGAATTACATGACAGGTGAAGGCAATGTCCCAAATACTTGGGCGGTGAGTATATCGAGCGTTGGCTCAATGAATAGATGGCAATACAGATGTTAAGACCCAAGAACTGGGCAGTGAGTATGCTTGAATTGCATTCAAATGAATGAATGCCAAACAGATGCTAAGACCCAGGAATTTGGCGGTGAGTACATTGAGTTTGGTTGGAAAGATGTTTGGTATCAAAGATGTGGCAAGGCATTGGATAACAACATTCTATTATCCTGTCGCCGATGTAGAATGTTGATTACGCCAAGACCCTGGATTGGGTAGATGATAATGTGAGCATTAGCTCAAGGCAAGATGGCTAGAGGGCAAGATGGCAATACGAATGAGAATGATAGTTTTGCTTAGTTTTCCTTATCATGCATTATATGTTTTCTTCTTAGATAAGTTGCATATAGTTGCATGGTCATGGACAACTTGTCGACAAGGTGGTTTCTCGAACGGTATTCCTGGGCCATGGAACCCGGTTCGTCCTAGGGGAAACTAATGCCGAAGTAGTGGCAGTGCTGAAGTAGTAGCACGGTATACAGGACTTGCAGTGGGGCTAGCTACCTGCACTGGCAAGGCCGCTGTATACCTGTAAGACGGTCCAGGATGGCGTGTCGCCAGTGACCTTCATATAGATAGGTCAGGTGCTAATGATGTCTTATGCAGGCAGAGTAAGTTATTACTCAAATACAGGGAAGGATGTCGGCTGTTGGTAAGAATCACCTGAACGGTGATATTCATATTGAATCATGATATTGTTTCTAACAATGTCTTGTGCAGGCAGAGTAAGTATTATAAATGTACAGGGATGGCTACACGACCGTGGGTAAGAATCACCAAAGGGTGATAACAGTATGCTTTAAATTATGTTGGCTATGAGATTTGCATGCTTTACTTCTTGTCGGCTATAACATGAAATTGACCCTAAGGCAACAAGAAAGACCACTGTTAATAACGTTCTGTAACATGATTACTTAGTGTTGTCTTCTTAGGTGAGTTGGGCCAGCACCGCTCGCCAGTACATTGATGATGTACTAATCCACGTTGTGGGCAATATTACAGGTGTTTGCTTGGGGGAAATCCTGTGAATCAGTGCTTGGCATCGATGAATCGGATGGATGTGCAGAAGCTCTTCTTGCAAGACGATGTCTTCTGCTATACGGGACATAATGTATGGAACATGGAAACTCAGTCATACCAGTGAGATTGTAGCCATATTGGCAAGTTCATTGTAAAGAAGTCGGTATATTCAGTTGGCTATTCAAAAGTCTTGTAAACAGTTGTAAACTCTGTATTCTGCTGCAAGTCTTATAATCCATTTTGATTATCAATAAAGAGATACATTTCTATATAAATTGTGTGACTTCAATTTATATGCTTGGTTCCGCTGCGTTGTCGATGTTTTCTGAGAATTACCAAAAACTGTAATGGTTTTGCCTTGTACAAGCGCAATCTAGACTTGTACGGCATCACGCCCAGTGGCTTATTTTCGATCCTCCGGGATCGGGGTGTGACATAATGGTATCAGAGCACGGCTTTACGTCCTTGGATTCCTATTCGATTTGTTTCGAATCAATGTTGCTACTAAGATGATTCAAAGTTGCTTCCGCGATGATTCAAAGATTGCTTCCGCGATTATTCAAAGTTGCTTTCGCGATGAAATCAAAGTTGCCTCTATGATGACTCATAGTGCTTCTGCGATTATTCTGTGTTGCTTCTAAACTATTCTATGTTGTTTCCTTGACTGAAAGTCCGTTGATCATTCTAACCTCTCACTGGGTGTTCCATACAATAAGTCTAAATATGTGGGCTGTGATATGTGTGCTTAGTTGAATTTCTAAAAGATACCAAAAAGAATAACAATGATGCGATGCGTAAGTTTGTGTTGTATGCTGGATGTCTTATGTGTGGGATTCGTTGAATCGATTATTATGCAGCAATCGACAGTGGGTGATGGCATGGCATGTTGGAACAGAATGTGCATGGATTTCAGTGAATGGGAATCGATAGAATCTTGAGTCGATATTTGTGGTCAGCATAACCACTGCAGGATGGATTGTCCATATTGGACGTTGGTTTGATGCGAGGGAATATTGTGTTGGGAATGGCTTGAGCTCTGAGTGGTATATTGCATATACCCTCGTCGTGATAAGATGTCCCTTGACCCTTGATGTGTTTATGATTTTGTGTTTGCCTTACCTATTAAGGTATTGGGTGGTATCGAATCGTAGCTGAGCTTACGATTGATACATGTTGGCTAGGCGTGTTCCTTGATTGTTAAGTTGGATGACCCATTGTGAGATTTTGAGGTGTTCAGATGAACCATCGCAAGACCTTGTCGGTTAGCATTATGTTGGGTAATAAGAGAATTGAGAATATGAAATGATGCCTTGGTTGGGAAAGAAAAGAATTTTAGATTCAGGCGAGTACTTGAATCAGTTGGGTAGAAGGACTGTAGGCTTGGTAACGATAGTGTGGTGTTGCTATCGAATGATTTTGCGGGAATAACTATGGATCGAATATTGAACGATGTTGGAATTGAGTTAAAGAAATTGTATGTTGGATATCGATAGAACTGATGGTAATGTTAGACGCTTATCGGGATGTTGCGAATGATTTAGAAGATGCAGAGAGTTGCATCGATGACCGAAAAGTTAGAGAATGGGCTTGTGGAATAGATGATCTTAGCACGTGGTGCAGTGTGCTTGAAGAAAATTGACGTCCCGAATTAACAAGTTATGACCCTTGACTATTTTGAGGCATAGAGAATGGGTACTTGTCCCTTAATGTACGAAAGAGTAGATGTTCCTTACGAGAGTCGAATGGCTGGAATACAAATAAGTATCGAGGTGCAGCGATATGTAATAGACCCTGTCAATAGATGATGTTGTCGCATGGATAACAAGTTTGGTGGGATATAGAATTGTGGGATTATGACTTAGCTAATTAAGTTATGTCATATGCAATTGGATGATCGAAGTAAGAATGCTAGATGATTGGTGCCATAGAGATTGGATCGGTACATGAATAGTAAATCTTCTTATGGAATCATAAGGAGATGATACAAAACTAATATTGATGGTTAACGTAAATTGCTAAGAGATGTCCGTGTTGGTGTTAGAAAATTTATAAATGATGCCTCGGAAGAAATATGATTGTAGTTGCCTGATTTTTGTTGGTTAAAAGAGTACGGACCGTATCGATGATCTAAGAATGTGGGAAATGATTATGTCGCGAAGTGACCGTAGGAAGAGATCATAAGTGATAAACTATTGAGATAGCAATGTCGGATGATGACTCGAAATAGTTGACCCGATTGAATAGACAATTTGAGTACGATATGAGGATGCAAGTCGGATTGAACAAGTGATGCTATGTCTATGCAAGTTGGAAATTGAAATCTTGGATACTCGATTAAGGAATTTTATATGATAGCTTCGAGATTGGCCCATAGAGTTGTGGGATAGAATTATTGGATAGAATTGTCGGATAGATTTTGTCGGTTGCGGGTAAGTCTAGAATGAGACTTCGTTGGGTATGACTCGAGTATGAGTACGGGTAGAAAGACTTGACCCTAGATTGTCGGTTGGTTGCCTAGATTGTTGGCTAGTTACCTAGATTATCGGTTGGTTGCCTAGAGTGTCGGTTTGTTGCCTAGATTGTTGGTTGCTTGATTAAGTCTCAGATTGGTTGGCTATGTTCTTCAGTTGTCCGTGTTGGGTATAAGTTCATAAGATTGGGGTGGTGTCCCATGTCCCTAAGTTGGTCGGACCATAGAGTTGCCCCTATGTTGAGAATTGGTTGCCTCTAAGATAAGAGATAAGTATGTCCCTGATAGCTACTCATCTCATATGGGTTAGCTGAATGTCTGGTTTAGCTTAGATTAGCTGACCGTAGAGACTTGATTGTATGCTAAGTTGACTATTGGAAAACCGTAGGATGTCCCTATTGGTGTTGCGTGAGTATAGTTGGAATGAATAAGATGTGTTGGAAGGTAGGCTTTGGAGTTAAATAGATATTTGGGAAATTTTGATGTTATAATGTTGGATGGGATGACGGATCATGTTGGTTTCGGAAATTAAGTTGCCTTAGTTGAAATGTTGGGAATTGTTAGAACTGGTTGGATTGGTTGATTGATATTGAGCTGCGAAAATTGTTGGTAGTGCTTTGAGATAGTTGGAATAATTTCGTTGACCGGATCAAGATTGAGGATAAGTGTAATGACGGAATTGGATAGTGCATGTAGCCGAGATCGGCGAATGTGAACATGAATGACCCTCAGAATTAATGTTGCTGGAATATGATAGTTGCCTATACGAGAGGATAATATTGTTGGCTTGATCAATACGAAGAAACATTTGAGTACAATGAGAAATATTACTAGAGTGGGATGATGGTACAATTTGATGGATGAATCAGGATCGAGAAAATTTATGAGTTGCAAACAATGTGTATGGATGCGAACGATGATGAGTACAAGATTTGACCGATGAGAATCGGGGTATCGAAATAAAATGTTGCTATGGGATTTATCAACTTTGGTGGCATGGATGACAATGAACTTGAAAGGAATACTTGACATATCTAAGTCCGAATACTTTGGAAAATATTGGATCGGTTGAGGAAAATGTCTTGATTTGAATTAGCAACATCTATTGTGTTATCAATTGGTTGGAGTATCGAATAAACAAAGTGGGATTATACAAGATGCTCAAAAAGAATTACTGATGTTCGAAAAGGAAGGTACACCGTAGCTCGTTCGTTTTCTCTATCACTGAACTTGGCTGAAGTGCATGTATTTCGGGGACGCCTAAAATATGTGTATGATTCCGACTAAGTGGTATGCTGAATTCAAACGAAGCCACGGGAAGGATTATCATGTGCTAAGGATTTGCACGAGTGTCGGAGGAAAGATCAAAGATGGTAAACTATGTTGAACCAATTGGGATGTTGTAACGAAATGGTACATTACTTGAAATCAATCGAGAGATTGCGGAGAAATATTAGATGGTGCAAAGTTGATCGTTGAGAAGTTTCATGAAGAGTTGGTTGAAATTTTGGGGATGAGTTTTGTTTTAAGTTTCGAGGACGAAGCTTTTTCTGGGTGGTATATATTGTAGTGCCCCGACCCGCAAGATGCCTTATGTTGGATGGTTGGTTCGATGAAGCCTTGTTGGACTTGGGATTATGCGAAGGATCGCTTGGAAGACTATGCGATCGTGGCGGGAATCGTCCTATGAATGTGAGTAGTGTTGAACCCTTCAAAGATCCTTTAGCTTCACGCTTAAAATAAGGATGAGTATGCTATGTTTCTTATTGTGTTGCTCAATAACACCTTGCATGGAATTTGGAAAGATAATGAAAGATAATAATCACCTGAACGTAAACTATTGTGGCTAAATAAATTGTATGCTTGTACGCTGTTGCGATGAATTACATGACAGGTGAAGGCAAAGTCCCAAATACTTGGGCGGTGAGTATATCGAGCGTTGGCTCAATGAATAGATGGCAATACAGATGTTAAGACCCAAGAACTGGGCAGTGAGTATGCTTGAATTGCATTCAAATGAATGAATGCCAAACAGATGCTAAGACC
This sequence comes from Iris pallida, assembly GCA_029216955.1. Classification (NCBI taxonomy): domain Eukaryota; kingdom Viridiplantae; phylum Streptophyta; class Magnoliopsida; order Asparagales; family Iridaceae; genus Iris; species Iris pallida. The sequence continues at coordinate 9,850,223 of JANAVB010003600.1, forward strand.
CAGGAATTTGGCGGTGAGTACATTGAGTTTGGTTGGAAAGATGTTTGGTATCAAAGATGTGGCAAGGCATTGGGTAACAACATTCTATTATCCTGTCGCCGATGTAGAATGTTGATTACGCCAAGACCCTAGATTGGGTAGATGATAATGTGAGCATTGGCTCAAAGCAAGATGGCTAGAGGGCATGATGGCAATACGAATGAGAATGATGGTTTTGCTTAGTTTTCCTTATCATGCATTATATGTTTTCTTCTTAGATAAGTTGCATATAGTTGCATGGTCATGGACAACTTGTCGATAAGGTGGTTTCTCGAACGGTATTCCTGGGCCATGGAACCCGGTTCGTCCTAGGGGAAACCAATGTCGAAGTAGTGGCAGTGCTGAAGTAGTAGCACGGTATACAGGACTTGCAGTGGGGCTAGCTACCTGCACTGGCAAGGGCGCTGTATACCTGTAAGACGGTCCAGGATGGCGTGTCGCCAGTGACCTTCATATAGATAGGTCAGGTGCTAATGATGTCTTATGCAGGCAGAGTAAGTTATTACTCAAATACAGGGAAGGATGTCGGCTGTTGGTAAGAATCACCTGAACGGTGATATTCATATTGAATCATGATATTGTTTCTAACAATGTCTTGTGCAGGCAGAGTAAGTATTATAAATGTACAGGGATGGCTACACGACCGTGGGTAAGAATCACCAAAGGGTGATAACAGCATGCTTTAAATTATGTTGGCTATGAGATTTGCATGCTTTACTTCTTGTCGGCTATAATATGAAATTGACCCTAAGGCAACAAGAAAGACCACTGTTAATAACATTCTGTAACATGATTACTTAGTGTTGTCTTCTTAGGTGAGTTGGGCCAGCACCGCTCGCCAGTACATTGATGATGTACTGACCCACATTGTGGGCAATATTACAGGTGTTTGCTTGGGGGAAATCCTGTGAATCAGTGCTTGGCATCGATGAATCGGATGGGTGTGCAGAAGCTCTTCTTGCAAGACGATGTCTTTTGCTATACGGGACATAATGTATGGAACATGGGAACTCAGTCATACCAGTGAGATTGTAGCCATATTGGCAAGTTCATTGTAAAGAAGTCGGTATATTCATTTGTAGCCTAAAGGGCAAGTGTATACATTCAGTTGGCTATTCAAAAGTCTTGTAAACAGTTGTAAACTCTGTATTCTGCTGCAAGTCTTGTAATCCATTTTGATTATCAATAAAGAGATACATTTCTATATAAATTGTGTGACTTCAATTTATCTGCTTGGTTCCGCTGCGTTGTCGATGTTTTCTGAGAATTACCAAGAACTGTAATGGTTTTGTCTTGTACAAGCACAATCTAGACTTGTACGGCATCACGCCCAGTGGCTTATTTCTGATCCTCCGGATCGGGGCGTGACAGACACAACCCCCAACTGATGCCCTATGTCCAAACTAAGAAAACCTATACGACTACAGGCTAATACATTACTGATGTATGTATTGCAGTGAACTGTTGCCTGCACAGGTCCATTAGGTTCCTCTTAGAAATTAACCCAAATACCTATAACCCTATTGATGACATGATCAATATTAACCAATATTAGATAATCAACTGATACGGTTATAAGGTAGAGAATTACATGAATATTAGTGATGTCCTTATGGTAAATTTAATTGATTAGCCATATTCAAAAACATGATATAATCATTGGGCTAACAATATTCTCCTTTTTGATTATGGCAAATCGGTTAAGTTTAATATATATACAATAGATGCATGTATCACTAATAAACACATAATACTAGAATATTGTGTGCTAACTTAAACTTATTTCTCCCCCTTTGACATGATAAAAAATAAGCTCCCCCGTAATTAGAGGTAAAATGAACTCAAGCATAAGTAAAGGAGGAAAGCAAAAATAATCATGATCAAGGATTAGAAGAACAGTGTAATGACAAGTTCAGAAAAAATGCATAAAATAGAAAAATATCTCAAAACACAATATAATTGGTTGAATATAAACAAAGAAAATTGAAATTAAACAATATATAGTTTACCAACTAGAAATCCAAAAATGACATTCAAAACTCAATATGATGAATAAATATAACTGTAGTTTTGAAATAGACCAATAAAATATTTTAATAAAAAGTAGATATCAATATAGCAGAAATCAATCATTGGTCATAATTAAGCCATAAATTTTTTTTGCAGACCTAGTACATACCAAAAAATATAATGAGACTTTTAACAATGATCACAAAAAAAATGATTCATAATTTGCCCATAAAAATTAGTGAATCACATCAATAAAGAGTACAATAATCGAAAAAGAAATCAAAAATACCTATACTAGAATCTATACAAAATCAATATCAAAGTCCATGCATTTGAATTCAATAACCTTAGCATGATATATGTAAATCCATTATATAAACATGAAGGTAATGAAGACAAAATACTTGAGGAGGAAAAATTCAGTCGACTTGAATGCTCCCCTGCAAATTATGATCAGTCTAAATATAGATAATTATGAACTTTGAGATAAAATCTCAATAAGAAATGCCAAAAGTAATTTAAATTCAAATGAATTATCAATGAAGATAATTAAATATATTTGGCAAAATAAATTTTTAGCAACTTGAATAAAATGAGAGAATTAAAAATAAATAGATAATAGTAGTAATCATATATTCTCTCATCCAATACAAATCCAAATATCATGAACAACTCAACAAGATATGTTAGGTAAAAGAATATATGTCCATGATGAACTAGCTATACCACATATTAAGGGCATAAAAGAATTGAAATAATTAATTTTGCTCCCCCTTAAACTATGAGTATCTAGTTCCGAAGAAATTTATATGCAAGAATAGATAAAATAAATAATAACAAAATCTAAGAAATATCCAAGATATGGATCTTTCTTTCCTTTGATCAAATGCATATAAAGTTCCAAAAACAAATATCATCTTTAGGCAAAAAGAAATATCCTATAAATAAATGCTTAAAGATGAACAAATAAAATATATCTTCAATATATATAAAAGAAATATTTCAAGACATTAAAAGATTTTGAAAACTGTCTTTAATAATAACATTTGAGTACCGGACAGATTCAATAAATCAAAAAGAAATAAAAAATACTTTTCAAAAATGTGGAATTTATTACGTAAAATTGTCTTAATAAATGTTCGAATGCGTCCATTTAGTTCTCAGCCTGAAAGCTGGCAATTCGAATCACGAAAACAATTTCAATAAAAGAATCCATAAATCATAAATAAATCCATTTGAATAAATAAACAAAACTAGATAAATGCCCAAAGAAAAGTATATTCTAGATATATGGCATGTCAAGGGGATAATTGACTTGAAACAATTAACTGCTCCACCTTTACATGGCTATATCCAAAAATAATAATATTGACAAAATTTTAAAATTTTCAGAGATATATTTTCAGAAGTAGAAACTAATTCAAAAAATATTATATCTTCTTATCAAAGTTCATTTCTTTCCTTTTCAAAGCCTTAACACGGTGTCCTCCTGACAACCGTAGGGTTAAAGAAAAGAAACGCTTTGAGAGAGAGAGAGAGAGACATTCAATATGCATGTCTTCTCCCCTGCAAAGAGTTACTGTTGTAGACAGTAGGTAACTTGAATAAGAAGATAATAATATAAAGCTTAAAATCATGAATATTACACAAGCTAAAGACAAAACCATAAGACCATAATATTCAATGAGTAGTCACAAGATCATCAAGTCTGAATATCGAATAGTGACAAAAAAAGAATATATATCAGAAGATAACAAACATTAACCTATGGAAGATCAATGTATATTACCTTTTGAAAAAAATATTATTATATAATATTATCCATCAAATCTAAAATCCAAAATCCATCAGATAACAATTGCAACTAGATCTCAATAAATCATTAGTTTATAAAACGTTGATCAATCTTGGGTTAGATGTAGGGGTACTGTCCCAGCTAACGGAGGTTCACCGGAGAACACTTAAGTACCGCTTCGCTTTGGCCGTAACCGTGGTGATAGACAGACCCTTTGTAGGCTTGTACCCAAAATAAATTTCTTCTTTAATAAACGAGGATTTAAGAAGAATTAGTGCAATATGAAATAAATTATATTCTATGGACTTAAAAAAATCTTAGAACAATGTAGCATAGATCATAAGATGTATCAATTACATTTATCCATATGTTTGCAAAATCATTGGATAACAATAAAATCTAAAACATTTATAAACCAAAATGTAAGACCTAGATACGTTGATGTATTCTAGAACCTAATGGACTGGGTTCAGTACCTTGGATCCAGAACTAGATAATAGTTGCAAGTAGACCTTAATAAATCTTAAGTCTATAAAGTATTGATTACTTCGGGTTAGCTGTAGGGACCGGTTCCCAGCTAGCGGTAGTCCGAAGACTTAGTACACCGTATCGCTTCAGGCTATTTATACTTGTATGACAGAAGAACCCTTTCGACTTGTACCCAAAAAAATCTCCACTTTTAAGAACTTAGATTCAAAAGAATATACGCAGTATCATCGAACAACATCGAAATCCAGAATTCCTAAATATAAAAGAAGTAAATACCTAAATATGGTTTATCAAGATCTAGATATTGAAAAATAATTTAAATAAGAGTCATGTATCCAAAAATGTCAACCAAAAAATCAAGAAAAACATCATTAAAAGAGACTTTGAGGAAGAAGCTAACAAAGAGAAGAACATAAATTTGTTCCAAGTAATCAATAGCTAAAGTATGAGATAAGCACAAGTTTGAAACTACTTTTTAAAATAATATAGAACTTGAACTTAACTCATATATCAGACAAAGATGTAACTGATTCATAAGGAGTTAATCACAATAAAATATGAGAATCAATCGTGAATATATTATGCAAGCACAATGTTAACATAAAAGTATATGTATATACTTTTCAAATAAAAATGAGACTTGTGCTAAATGTACATACTCATAAAATATCGACCAAAGTAAATATGACATGTTAAAGAAAAATCGATAAGAAGTGACCATTAAATTAAAGTATTAAAGACGAAGGGTCAAAAACATATTCACCAAAACAAAATTAAGCTCCTATACATGCTTCAAGACTAAAGATTAAGAGTAAATAGCATACATAGACAAATGTGTCACACTAATAGAAAGTGAGTAAAAGACTATCTAGTGTGAACTAAACATTTGAGTTAGACAATTAGTCATGCTAGGATTATATCTCACATTAATTTAAAATAATAGACAACTTAAAAGATATCAATGAAAGCTAATTGCAAGATATCAGTAAGAACAAAGTGGTTCAAGTGACCACGCTTATGTTGGTGCAATTGCATGGAAGATGACCTTCGTAGTTGTGCAACCACCAACACGTTTCATGGTTCTATGGTTCAGCATAGGTAACTCCACCTGAAAAATTAGGTGAAGACTTTGGTATCCAATACTTGGAACCACATTTGTTAGCTTTGGGAACCCATTTGCATAAGTTCATATCAACTTGTTTTCTAATCTGGCAGCGATTAGAAATGTGTCAATTCATACCACAATAATGACAGAAAGTATTAATATTAGTGCTATGTGCAGTAGTATGAGAACGTGCAGTGATATGATATGATGTGCGTGATTGACTATAAGAAAAAGCATGGTTATATTTAACCTTAGCTTTGCTTGCTTCTTTTGTAAATGATCTGACGTGTGTGACTTTGTGATGTGCTACGTGTCTCGTGTTCGACTGAGTTGTAGGTTGTACTACCTGCTTTTCCAGTCTAATCTCTAACTTTTTAGAGTTAGCACAGATCTCATCATATTTAGCAGAAAGAGCATCAATTCTACATGATGCAATAGAATACTTCTTCTTTTCAGATTCTAGTTCCTCCTTATGTTTAGCATTTTCTTAAGTGCTTTTCTCAATGCAATCAAGTGCCTCATACAATCTAAACTCAAGTATGGAAATATCAGTAGAATTATCAGAAGGAGAAATATTTCTAGCATCATTCAATAAGCAAGTAAGCTTTTCTTTCTCACGCTTATAGGATAGAATATCCTTTCTAGCTTGTTTGTATTTATCTAATACTTTCTTGTGTTCTTCTAATAGATCACTGAAAGCATCAGATAACTCATCATAAGAGATTTCATTCTCTTCTAGAACAGAGTTGTCTTGTACCTCCTTGGATAATACCATTAAGCATATATTTGTAGCTTGATGAGGTCTCTCTTCTTCTTCGGAATCGTTTGCTTCACTTTCACACCATATGCTCGTGCTAGCGTACATGTAAGACGATGATCTTCCTTCATTTGATCGTTCATAGTGAATCTCCTTTCTAGCAGTAGTACAATCTTCTTGGATGTGGCCTATCTTCTTGTTGTTGTCACATACAAGCTCTTCTTCGTATAAGGGATTGTATTGTACCTTAAAACCTAATTCTATCATGCACATATTTACTTTATTATGAAGACTATCCTCCTATATGGAGTTGCTAGCTTTGCTTTCATACCTGCACTCATAAGCAGCTTCAAGAACTTTTCAAATTTTATGAGATGTTGTACAAGTAGTAATAAGATTGAATACATTTGTATCTACAGTGCAATAAAATATATGCATACCTTTTGCATCAAGGCTAGCTAACTTTTTTCTTCCTTTGTGTAACTATAATAAGGCTTATTGATTATAGAGGATGTGATAATAGAAGTGATAGTAGGCTTTTTGTAGCCATTGAAAACAATTGTCCATAAGTCAAAATCTAGAGACTTCAGGTAGAAGCTCATCCGTGTCTTCCAATAACTATAGTTTGTTCCATCAAATAGTGGGAGTCTATTTAAGGATTGCTCTTCAGTTGTAAAGTACATACTTGCCATATGTGATACTGTGATCTATGTAACAGCTGTAATAAATAAGAATATAATAGCAATGTTACCTCACTTTACCTGTATAACCCGTTCTGATACCAATTGTAGGAACAAATTGTAAAGCACAATACTCTAGAGGGGGTGAATATAGTAGACAGCAAAAATTAGCTACTTAAAAATGTTAGAAGCAAGATCACAGATAATATATCACAAATAAGTAAATAAAAAGTAGAGAGCAGAAAGCAAACGCAAACACAAGGATGTATACTGGTTTCCCTCTTGTGAGGACTATTCCAGTCGAAAGAACTCTAGCTTCCAGATGAATCCACTATGGAAAATCAGCACAAGTTTTCATCCGAAGTTCTTGCAACTTCTACAACGCGAGCTTTGATCTGAAGTACTCAACCAACTTCAATTGTGAAGTGTCTATCTTCAATCAAGTCTCTGATTACAATCACTCTGAAACTTCTAGACCGTACCGCACTAGCAAATCGACTAGAAAATTGTAACTGGCTCGAGATTTGAAATTAAAAGCTTTGGAACACTTTGGAAGAAGTAGTAGGCTTATAGTGAAGAGATATGATAGTGAATTGGTGTATTAAAATGATCAAAATCCTTTTCTATTTATAGTTTTTCCAAAGGCAGAATTATGTCAGCATTCGAGCAGAATTCGGGCAGAACTCTATGAGAAAATCTCGGGTGCATCCGTAACTGCAGGAGGACCAAGTTCAAAGAGCAACGTGCACTAACTGAACTCTGGTCGAATTCGGGCCGAACTCTGGCCGAATTTGGGCCGAACTCTGGCCAAATTCGGGCCGAACTCGGGCCAAATTCTGTTGGAGTTCTGTCAGGTTTTTTGCAAATTGGTTTTTGGGCTTTTTGAAAAGATCGAGCAGTTAGGAAGTAGTTTGGGCTTTCATAAGTAGGCTTATTTTCAAAATAAAAGGATATTTTGAAGACGTTTCTTGGATAACCTATTTGCCAGTACGATACAGTTTATATCGTATTCCTAGCCTCAATAAATATGAAAAATATATTGATCAAATAGGAAAACCAATAGTCCTTTGATGACGCCTTTCTTCTTATATTTGAGCAAATATGAAGACGCCTTTTTCCTTGACGGCGGTCGTCCAAAGATAAACATATCTGGAAATCTGCCCCCACTGGGGGTGCTGCCCCCTCGACCCATGTCTGCTGATCGGTCAGCAGAACTCCCGATGCGAGGCCCCGGATAGGTCGTTGGGCGATTCAGAGAAATCTTCTTGTATAACTCCATCTATGGCCCATCAATGATTCTTCATTGCATATGTCCTGGTTTGACAAAGCTTGATCATGCTTACTACATGTCTATAAGAACATGTTAGACGAACAAACACAATATGATACAAGCATAGCAATATGATATAGAGCATTTAGGACAATGCTAAGTTTAAGTAGCAACATGATAGTAATTACATGAATATTAGTGATGTCATTATGGTAAACTTAATTGATTATCCATATTCAAAAGCATGATATAATCATTGGGCTAACAATTCTGTCCCCTGTCTGCTACTCATATCTATGACTAATACCAATTCCCACATTTTAGGATTTAGATGGAAACTACTTGACACAACCCCCAACTGATGCCCTATATCCAAACAACAAAACCTATACGACTACAGGCTAATACATTACTGATGTATGTATTACAGGGAATTGTTGCCTGCACAGGTCCATTAGGTTCCTCTTAGGAATTAACCCAAATACCTATAACCCTATTGATGACATGATCAATATTAACCAAGATTAGATAATCAACTGATACGGTTATAAGGTAGAGAATTACTTGTGGGGAATCGAATTGCCTCTACTCGACAACCACCACAAGATTGTCTCGACTGGGAGGAAGAAGACGACAACAACATGGTATAACAAGGTCGGCCACCAGAAAGAGTAAATTGGCTTTCGCTCGAGAGATGAATAAGGATCGAGGGTTTACTTCCTATACATAAATACTCTCATTTAAAATCCTAAAGGGACTAGGAGAAGAGTTTTAGTCGAATTCAAATTCTGATTTGGTTTTGGCCGTTTGAATATTTAAATAGCCAGAAATACAATTACCCCTTGCACAACATGGTTTTGCATAATAACACCTTTCTAGCAATATTACCCTATTATAACTATAGCCTAATTCATTTAGGAAATTATACATACATACATACATACATACATATACAACTCAACAATATATGTTAGGTAAAAGAATATATACATATATATATATATATATATATATATATATATATATATATATAGGAAATTTCTATTCAAGGGTTTACAAGTCTATCATCCTTAAACAAATTACGTCCTCAAAATTTAAAGATAGACACAAGGTAGAAGTATACCTCATGGCTCGAAAAATATAAGGATAATGCTCGTGTATCTCGTCTTCTCTCTCCCATGTGGATTCTTCGAAAGAGTGATGCCTCCAAGCGACATGAACCAAAGGGATCGTCTGGTTAAGCATTACCTTCTTTCTGCGATCAAGATTTCCACGGGCAGCTCCTGGTAGCTGACTTAATCCCACCTCAATATCTGAATAATCTAATACATGACTCGGGGTCTGCCACATATCGTCTAAGCTGGGATACGTGAAATACGTTGTGCACTCCTTCTAATGCAGGCGGTAATGCTAATCGGTAGGCCACCGCCCCGATCTGCTCGAGAATGCCAAATGGTCCGATGAATCTCGGACTGAGCTTCCCGCCTCATTTGAATCGAATCGTGCCATGCGTCGAAGAAATTCTCAAGAACACCAAATCTCCATCCTGGATTTGAGCATAATATTATTATCTATTCCTACTGATCTTAACAATTTAATGCTAAAGAAAGTTATACCTCAAACTCTAACGGTCTCCGATGGCTATCGGCCTAGTGCTTCTGTCTATCCTGAGCCATGCAAAGTCTCTCTCTAATCTTCTTTACTTTTTACGCAACATCCACTACTATCTTGGGTCCCAATAGTGCTCCCTCACCTACGTCATCCTAAGATAGTGGGGTACGACATCTTCGGCCATACAAAGCCTCGAAAGGGGACATCTCGGTACTAGACTGGTAACTTTTATTGTATGAGAACTCAAGCAGGTGAAAATGGTCCTCCCACGAGCCAGTAAAATCTAGCACACATGTCCGAAGCATATCCTCAAGCGTCTAAATGGTCCTCCCTGACTGTCCATCTGTCTGAGGGTAATAAGTTGTGCTGAACTTGAGTTGAGTACCCATGCTAGCCTACAAACTTCTCCAGAAGAGGGACGTGAAACTGCTATTCCGATCCGAGACTGTGCTCACTGGAACGCCATGTAATCGAACAATCTACTTCACATATAGCTCTGCTAACTTCACCGTGGACAAACCCACCTTGAATAGTATAAAGTGGGCTGATTTAGTCAATCTATCAACGATGACCCAAATCGCATCCTTTCCTCCTGGTGTACGTCGAAGACCAGAAACAAAATCTATAGTAATATGTTCCCACTTCCATACGAGGATCAGTAATGGTTGAAGCAATCCTCCTGGTCTCTGCCTCTAGGCTTTAACCTGCTGGCACACAAGACATCTAAAAAAAGCATGCCACCTCTCACTTCATACAATACCACCACATATGATTTCTTAGGCCTTTGTACATCTTGTTAGCTCCTAGATGTACAGAATATGGAGAACTATGGGCTTCCTGCATAATCTCCTCTCGCAGATCACCACTTGGCACACATAATCTCGTTTTGTGCCTCAACGAGCCATCCTCTGTAATGGTAAAGTCCTCTAATAATCTGGCCCATGCCTGAGCTCTGATACTCTTTAGATTCTTGCCCTGGCACTGTACCTCTTGAATCTTGTCCATCAATCCGGACTGAATCTGCATGCCCATCATCTGCATCTCAATTCCTGAGATGATGATATCAATACCCAAACTTTCTAAGTCAGGTAACAGATGACGGTCCATCGTCAAATACATAGCTACCGAATACCTGCTCAAGGCATCCGCAACAAAATTGGCCTTCCTCGGATGATACTGTAATGAGATATCGAAATCCTTTATCAATTCCAGCCATCTGTGCTGCCTCATATTCAGCTCCTTTTGTGTGAAAACATACTTCAAGCTTTTGTGGTCAGTGAAGATCTCTACAAGCTCTCCGTACAAGTAATATTTTCACAGCTTCTGGGCAAAAATTACCGTTGCCAATTTTAGATCGTGGGTGGCATAGTTCTTCTAATGTGGTTGTAGCTGTCTGGATGGATATACCACCACCTTCTTGTTTTGCTCTAGAACACACCTCGAGCATTTCCCCGAAGCATCGCTATAGATAGAAAAACCACCGGATTTCGATGGCAACATCAATACTGGAGTTTTCATCAACCTCTTCTTCATCTCATCGAATGCAGCCTGGCAGTCCTCTGCCACACGAACTCTACGTCCTTCCGAGTGAGCCTAGTCACCGGCTCTGCGATCCGAGCAAAGTCCTGTGCGAACTTCCTGTAGTACCCCATAAATCCTAAGAAGCTTCGGATCTCTACCAATGACATGCTCAATGCCAGTCCATCCAGAAATGCAAGATGAATCCCGTGAGAGATCTAATCTAGGTACAGTAGTCGGAGTAGTCCAAGACTCTACGATAGAAATCTTTGCTGATCCATGGATATACCATCTTTTGTCACCACGTGTCCAAGGAATTCTACTTTGTCTAAGAAGAACTCAAATTTTAAGAGTTTTTCGTAGAGCTTCTCCTTCATGAGGGTCTCCAACATGATCCACAGATGCTCCTCGTGTTCCTTCGGTATCTTCGAATAGATATCGTCGATGAAAACCACCACGAACTGGTCAAGCTATGGATGGAACACCTTGTCCATCAAGTTCATAAAGACTGCTGGGGCATTAGTCAACCCAAACGGCATCACCATGACTCATATGGCCATATTTGGTCCGAGAGACAGTCTTCGGAATATCCTCCTTTACTTTTACTTGATGGTACCCCGATCTCAAGTCAATTTCTGAAAATACCCGTGCACCGCTCAACTGATTAAAAAGATCATCAATTCTTGGTAGCGGATATTTATTTTTAATGGTTATGTTGTTCAAGGCCCGGTAGTCGATACACATACGCACCGACCTATCCTTCTTTGGCACAAACAACACCGAAGCACCCGAGGGCGACGAACTCGATCTAATAAATATTTTTTCCAGCAGCTCATCAATCTGCTTCTTTAATTCTACTGCCTCATTGTTATTGGTCATGTATACTCATTGTGACACTAGCTCTGCACCTGGCACAAGATCAATAGAGAACTTAATGTCTCTATCAGGTGGTAGTCTAGGTAATTCTTTGGAAATACGTCAAGAAACTCTGCGATGATAGGGTGATGTGCTCTTTTTCCTCTACCATGGCTCCACAAATAGCCTTGCTACGCTGCTATACCTCTCCTCTAACAAACTCGAATATAGCCTCCCCAGGCGGACTAAACACGACACATTCACGACGATAATCTATACTGGCATGATGTTTACTGAACCAATCCATTCCGAGAACTATATCAAAGCTCGGGATTGGCATTACGAGTAAATTGGCACGCAACTCTCTGCCTTCCAAAGTAATGCGACGCCCGACACAAATATCTTTAACTAGGATATTGCCTCCACCAGTCGAGATTTTATAATTATCATCTAATGTTACAGATACTACGTTATGTTTAAAAACAAAGGCTACAAATACAAAACTATGAGTGGCACCAGAATCAAATAAAACAATAGCTAGAAAAGTTTCAAGGAGAATGGAACCTGCTATTACGTTTCTAGATGCTTCTGCCTCCTCGGCTGTCATGGCAAAAGCCTTGCCCTACTACTAGTGCTAGGTAAAACTTTGCTGCTGTGTGGGCAAGGGCCCTCTCTGCTGCTGGGTTACCACAGGCCTCGTCAGCACTCTCGAAAATAAGCTATCCCCTGAGCTGGACGAATCGACGCTAAAGGACACTCCCTCATATGGTGTGTATTCGACCTACAAAATAAACATACTCCAAGCCATTTCCTACACACCTCCCATATATGTCTTGGCTTCTTACAACAGTTGCAAATGGCAATTGGTTGTTTCTGCAAAATCTGCTGTGAAGAGGGTGCTCGAACTGGAGGATGGTGCTACTGGTGGTGTTGGAACGTCCTTTGCTGAAACTGGGGATGTTTGGTCGGTCCTGCATCGTGGTTACCTCCAACTGAGTCCCAATCCCTCTTGGGTCTGCTATCCAAGTCCACCTCTATCCTCTGGGCTTCTGCTAGAATGCCCGCAAAACTTATGGTGCCCGAGGAAATATGAATCCTGAAGTCCTTCGCTAGGCTCTGGCAAAATCTTTGTGCTCGGTCCTCTGGGTCTCTGACCATGTACTCCACGAATCGGCTCAGCCTGCCGTATTCCGCGGCATACTTATCCACCGATAAATTGCCCTGCTCTAGGTTCTGGAATTGCTTCTCTAGAATACCTTTGGCCACTGCAGGGTAGAATTTCCTTTTAAAGAGGTCCTTGAACTGCTCCCAGGTTAGATGTAGATCTGCGGTCATAGGTTCATTCCTGAACTAAGTCCGGGCAACGTCTTGAAGTTGCAAACCTGCGGCCTCAATTTGTAGATCTACCGGAATCTGAGCAACTCGAAAGATGCGCTCGATGTCTTTCAGCCACTCATCTACATAAAGAATTCCTTTTGTGCCCTTAAACTCCCATGGGTTCATTTCTTGAAATTAGTGATATCGCTTACCTTCTGTCGAGAAGGTTGCTACGGGAAGGCGATCTTCTCCATAGCTGACTCTGCCAGTTGTTAAGCATTCTCCATGCCTTCTCGCATTATTACAGTCTATTTCTATGAGCCTCTGTTTGAGCCCTCTACATCTCCATCATGCCTCGAAGGATCTCAAATAGTTGCGTTGCATCAGTGGGCGTTCCTTCTGTGGATGACGATAGGGCTACTACCCTTGGTGGTGGAGGAAAGGAAGGGCTCTCTGATGTAGCTGATGTCGCCTCTCAATCTGTGGGTTAGGTAGAAGGAACCACATTTGCTTTTCGGCTCCTAGGATGGGAAGAAATCGACCTCCCCAAAGCTATATGTGTTCCTGAACGGGACGATCTAGTCTTGCGTGTCATTTCTATAAAAACGAATTTAAAAGAATCGTTAGATATGGCTTGGATAAGAAATCATTTCAAGAAGGACAAAATGGGAAATATGATAATGATCTAGTATTGAGTAGGGGTTAATAAAGTCAAATCAATATAGAATTTTCCTAGTATGTGATTGAGTATTTACTTATTTCTATTATCCCTTTATTCTATTGCAGGCTTGTAACAGTACCCTAGTCCTAAGTACTACTACGACATTCATACCAGTTACAAAGTCGAACCTGCATGGGCCACCATAAAAATGTGTCACGACCCACACCCAGAATTCAGGCATGAGTCGTGTGTATATCCAGCCTACATCGCATTATCGGCAGTAGAACGCTGTTTAAACCTCAACAAATTCATCCAACGCAACCACTCAGTTTATATATTTTATATCACTACCAATTTCACAGATAAGCCAAGAGCAACTAAAATATACTCAATCACAGAGGTAGAGAGAACAGATAGAAAATAAAACTAAATAATTTTAAGGAGTCAAATAATACTAAGTGTCAATCCACTGATCCAAACTCAAATAATCCTCAAATATAATAAACAACTAAAAAGGTTCCCGGAGTCAAATCCGACTAAAGCTAACTGTCATCTAACTAGCTATCATCTGCAGACGGTAACTCTGCTAAGGTCGCGTCCGGATTACCTTGTATGCGCCAAGATCAGCCTCTTTTATAGTATGTTCATAATAAGTGGGACATAGGTCCTCTAACTCATCGCTTAAAAATAGTTTATCCAGTCAGGATTGTAACAAGTACACATATGACAGGCTATTCAAAATATGATAGAAATTACACAACATAAAACAACATATGAGATATAAACTAACAGGTAAAACTAACATCATGACATAACAAGGAAAAGAACAGGTAAGCTCTATAATCATGGCAAAACATGACAGCTATAAAGAAAATATGTAAATATGATAACATGGCATGTGATGACAAAACAAGATGAATAAAGTAATTTGACACATATCTAAGTGCATTGAAATATCGTGTTCGACATGTGAACGACTAAGAATAAATTTGACCAACCGCATATGTCGTGTGCGACTGCTATTCGTCATGAAAGACCATGGGATAGAAAGGGTAGTTCACATGTCTACAAGGATATTTCCCCGCCCGACTAGTACTCATGGGCTCAACAAGTCACGAACACGATAAACATGTAAATACAATAGTCACGAACATAATAGTCACGGAATATGATACATGTTTGGAATCCATAATATTAACCTTGTGTAACAAGCGTGTCAGCAAAACAGGAGATGCATATGTATAACATGTAATGGAAAAACTATCAGAAAATAAAAGCAATCAATATATGTACTTGCCTGTGGTCCTGAGCTGAGGATCCAAGTCGAGTACTGAGTCACAGTCAGAAGAACCTATATTTAGAATTAACTACATTAATAGATATAAATTGGAAATTTAACATTAATTCTGCCTATTTCCTATTTGGCTTCTAAGTTCTGCCTTGTAACCCCTTTAAGTAAACTTACCTACACATAATACTATTGTATGCTACTACTCTTTCTTATTCTATATTGATTTGTCATTTATACTACACTATTAAGCCTTTAGATACAATACCCTCTAATGGTACTAGTGTAACTACCACCTTATGTTCCTACCCAGATACATTGCCCATAGTACAACTATACTCAACCACTACCCTTTGTTCCCTGTTGCAGTCTCTATCCCATAGAATACATTACACAGGTCCTAGTTTCCTACTGTCGCCGGATACTCCTGCACAAGCTATCCTTATCCCATATACTCATCTTCCATTAGCAGAACATAGATACACCATAAGCCTTCCCTCACCTTTATACTGCTAAGGCTGTCACACGCACAAGTACCTACCTAAAAGATAACCTGCATCACATCAAGTACTAGGTAACTAGACCCAATACTGATACGTATATCTGTTACTTACCCACAGATACGCATTGGTACCTCCAATATGCAGATGTTGATACATTGGTACTCTATTACCGAGGAGTTTCCTACAAGGTCTGTCATAGGTACCAACCCCTAGTCGTAATATTACACAGGTGTGTATATGATTGCAACACCTACCCTTGTTATGTCCCTTGTCTGCTGCTCATATCTATGACTAATACCCAATCCCACATTTTAGGATTTAGGTGGAAACTACTTGACACAACCCCCAACTGAGGCCCTATGTCCAAACTAACAAAATTCTACACGACTACAGGTCAATACATTACTGATGTATGTATTGAATGGAACTGTTGCCTGCACAGGTCCATTAGGTTCCTCTTAGGAACTAACCCAAATACCTATAACCCTATTGATGACATGATCAATATTAACCAAGATTAGATAATCAACTGATACGGTTATAAGGTTAGAAAATTACCTACGGGGAATCGAATTGCCTCTACTCGACAACCACCCCAATATCGTCTCGATCGAGAGGAGGAAGACGACAATAGCAGGGTATCACAAGGTCGGCCACCAGGGAGAGTCGATTGGCTTTCGCTCGAGAGATGAATAAGGATTAGACATGTCAATTGGGCCGGGCTGGCCCAGCTCGGCATGAGCCCGGCCCGAATAAATGGCCCGTTTGTCGGTCGGTCCGAATAATCTTGGGCCCGGGCCGGGCCGGCCCAGTATATTAAGACGTGCCGGGTCTTGTATCTCGACCCATAAGACGGGCCCGGCCCAAAGCCCAAGCCCGTCCCGACCCGAGGCCTAGACCGGCCCATACCAATTGTAATATGCTGCTTCAAAGTCCTATATGCATGGGTTGAAAATAAATACCTACCCCTTTGTTGGCATCCAAATAGTGTCGGAATGTGTATAGAGAAGCTTAATATACAACCTTTCTGATACATTCATAATACGATTTTTTTTCAATTAAGGAGATGTTGTGTATCAGAAAGGTTAATATGCAAGCTTAATATACAGAAAAAACAAGATCCACCAACATATAGAGAAGCAAACACCCTTAAAGTAGGCCTTTGTTACAACCTTTCTATCGTTGCAGTTCTTTGTTGGTCCTAAATTAAGTTCTTTGTTGCTCCTAAATTAAACTAGATGGAGGAAAGCTTCTCGGACCCGTAGCCCGGCCCGGCCTGGCCCGACCCGAAACCCACCGGGTCGTGGGCCATGTTCCGGGCTGGGGTTACATTTTTCACCCTTAGACCCGAGCCGGCCCGGCCCGCTAAAATACATGGGCCTAAGAAGCCCGGCCCAAGCCTGGCCCGGCCCACTTGACAGGTCTAATAAGGATGGAGGGTTTACTTCCTATATATATACTCTCATTTAAAATCCTAAAGGGATAAGGAGAAGAGTTTTAGTCAAATTCAAATTTGGTTTTGGCTGCTTGAAGATTTAAATAGCCAGAAATGTAATTACCCCCTCTGCACAACATGGTTTTGTATAATAACACCTTTCTAGCCATTATAACCCTATTTTAACTATAGCCTAATTCATTTCAGGATTATATATATATATATATATATTATACAAAACACAAAGGTTTTTGAATCCTAGGGCTGACTGTGCCAAGATAAAGAGTGGTTGGGATTTAATCTTGGTGAATCAACGGTTGTGGGGTTTTATGGGAAATCCAAAGAGTGGGGTTTGCACTCATAATGGTTGTGGATGAGCATTATTGAGAGTGGGGTTTTATGGGAAATGAGCATTATTGAGAGTGGAGTTTTATGGGGAATCCAAAGAGTGGGGTTCGCACTCATAATGGTTGTGGATGAGCATTATTGAGAGTGGGGTTTTATGGGGAATCCAAAGAAAATTCACATCCAGCAGTGGTTGGGATTTAATATTTTGATGGGGGCCTCATAATTATTATTGTTCGTTTAAAATTGGGGGTCCAAGATTTTGAGGGAGAATACCTTAAATGAACCATGCCCTATGGGCACGGGTTATGACTAGTATATATATATATATATATAAAATATATATATATATATATATATATATATATATATATATTTTTATATATATATATATATATATATATATATATATATATATATAAAATATATATATATATATATACATATATATATATATATATATATATATATATATATATATATATATATAAAGGAAATTTTGATTCAAGGGTTTACAATTGCACAAAATAGTGCATTGATGGCTCGTGCATCTAGAATAGCCTGTGCCTTTTCATGCTCAAAGAATTTATCGTGGGGCTTGTCTACTAATACACCATCAATCACCATTCTAGGCGGTTTCTTATAACCGTCTATCACTATCAACCAAAGATCGAAGTCCAGTGATTTAAGAAAGAAACTCATCCGTGTTTTCCAATTGGTATAATTTATTCCATCAAATAGTGGAGGTCTATTTGTAGATTGCCCTTCACCGTTGAATATAGATTTAACGACTGCTGATGTATACTCTCTAGATGGTTATGTATATGTATAACCTACTCTGATACCTATTGTAGGACCGTTGAGCACCTCTAGAGGAGGGTGAATAGAGTGTGTGCGTGTGCAGCAAAAAATATCACCAATTAAAATTTATGTACTATGGGAAGTAAGAGCAAATGAAATAGCAGTAAATAACTTACAGTAGAAGTAATAGTTGAGAAGATCAAACTCAGTGGCACAACCATATATACTAGTTTTTCTCATGGCGGACTAATCCAGTCTCGAGTACTCATGCTCGATGTTAATCCACTATGGCACAAGCTTTAACTAAATGCTTGCAACTCTTACAACATCGTACTTGGGGACAAGTGTACGACTGACTTCATAATACCGTGCTTGGCGATGAGTGCACGATCGACTCCAGAAGATGATTTGAAAACTGGAACATTTTCTTGAATTTAGACTCTGATACAACTCTTCAACACCAAACTTGTCACGCCCCAGAACCAGAATACTGGAGAGCGGGGGCAGACATAGCCAGCTACGTAATCCCAAAGTATGTTAATACTCTGAAATCACGTATAAGCTGTCAAGACATGGGGGTTACTCTACAAGCCATCAGTCAATCCTATGGTTTAACAATCCTAGGTATCTCAATCACAGACAATTATACAAGAGCAAGGAGTACGATCATCATACATACAATAGTAAGGCGTCCCGAACCATATATACATGAATGATCCTGAAGCCAGTACCACAGAACTGAGGACTAGCTAGAGTGTTAGTCGTACATGATAAGGACTAGCTATAGTCTAGAATACACATATCATGTTTATGCCCGTAAGCTACAATATCAAGGAAAATACCAAAACACGAGCTAAACACGTGCTCGGGGCTAAACGTTACAAGAGGAGAATTTACATATCAGTGGGAGAATGAAGAAGAAACCCACTGAGGCACTCTGGTGCTCCTGCTGGTCACCGTCGAGTAGATGGTGCGGTAGATCCTTCGGGCTCTTCTATCAGAACCTGGCCATGCAAAACCAGTGGGGTCAGACCCCAAATAGCAAGTACCACAAAGGAGGCCGAACTATGAACTTAAAACCAGCAATCATTAGCAAACAACAAGCAATAAGTAAGGGAGGATCGAGATTCGTGCAGTACCAATGCACTTATCCCGAACATAGGAAGACAGTAAGTAAATCATTATTGAGCATAAAGTAACTGGAGAACATGATAAATAAATAGAACTGGGCAGGTGATATACGATGAGATAACCATGGGACTATTCAGATAACCAGGTTACAACCCGTAAACCAAACAAGGACCGGGGTTGTAACCCTTCGTCTGAACAGAACTTGGTTTCTCCCACCATTTATCGGCAGGATAAAATAAGAAATCAGGACATGTAACGATCATGTACAGGACAGGGCGAATAAGAACAATCAGGTCATGTGACAATCTCGTGCAGGATCAAGTCAAGACTAGACTGAGTTAGACTCCATTCAATCAATCACGGCCAAGCAATAAGTACGGCTCGATACTTTAACTAACTAGGGTTATTACAGGCCTAGTTACTAGCAAGATGCAATGAGATTCTTCCAAGTCCGGTTACCTGTTTGTTACTACCTGAATGACCCCAGCAAAGAAAAGGAAAAGATAGCATGATATAGCAGACACACTGTAGTAAGATACATGTGTCCTAAGGTACCACGCTCGACGGCGGGCTGGAAGTGCGCTCATCTCGACGGATAGCAACAAATCCCATGTATATATATATATATAAGGCCGGGATCAAAGGGGCAACAGGTAACTGGGAAAGTCTCTCCATGAACTACTGGATTATTCTAGTAATTAGCCTTAGTCGATTTCAGTATGAATCCCTGACCATGGGAAACCAGGGATTCATGTCCTAGACATGATGCAAGACGAGACGGGTTTATTTGTACAAACACAATCACCCACGGTGTCAGGATACTAATTAATTCTTGTCAGGAGTGCGCCACGACGGGCCACTATCATTATCATTATTACTTATCAAGAGTGCGCCACGACGGGCCACTATCAAGTTATTCTTATTTATCATTTCAAGTTATCATGTCAAGAGTGCACCACGGCGGGTCACTATCAAGAATCAGGTCAAGCATATCATGTCAAGTTATTACTGTCAATTATCAAGTCAAGAATATCATGTCAAGAATATCATGTCAAGTTCATTTCAAGAGTGCACCACTACGGGTCACCGTCGTGTCATGTCATTTATCAAAGAAGGAAGAAACTTGCACAATTAAATAATAATATATATATTCTTGAAGCCAAGGAGAAACTCTACAATTTTCATGTTGGGAGTGGGAAGAAATTCGGACCACAATTCACGCAAATAAGACATTTAAACAATTAAAGTGGGACCCATGCGGTCCAAAAGTGGGAGAACAAACATGCGGTCAAGGAGAGTGGGAGGCCACCCATGCGGCTCCGAAATTATTTAAATGAAATCAATCAAACATTTAAGGCCAGCAAGCCATATGCGGCTTAGCATACAATGGTGCATGCGGCCAAGAGTAATTGCTATCAGAATTATTCATGCAGTCAAAAGACAGAAAGTGGAAAGACAATAAATGCGAGCTTCCACTCAAACAAAGAAAAGGGGCACGTGGCCACTCAAATATAGTGGCCATGTGGGTCCCAACAATAATCAATGCATTAAACCCACATGGCCAGCTCAAAATGGCAATTTGCCATGCGGCCCAGGAATAACCAAGGCCATGCGGCTGGAAAGCATTAAAGCAAAAATGCTTTAACCAAACAATTAAAGCATATAAGACAAATCCTAAGGAAATTCCTTTAGGAACAACCCCCAGACCCATGCGGCTAGCTTTAACTTTCATTAGGAAAATGCATGAAAACATTTAGTAGTAAATACAAAAAAGGGCTTAAATGCATAAAGCATAATATATATAAATACTAGGTCTTAATGTATAAAGTACTAAATTCCATGCAAGTATTACCTTACTAAGACTTAATGGCATGCTTTATAAAGTAAGGACTAATATGCAAAAAGGCATTAAGTTATAAAGAAAGGACTTGAATGCAATATGCATTAAGTCATAAAGAAAGGTTTTAAATGCAATAAGCATTAAAGTAAGGTCTCAAATGAAAAATGCATTAAACTCTCAGGAGCTTATGCGGCTGTGCTTCCAAGAACATAATGCATATAAGACAAAAATGCATATAAGGACAAAATTGGCTTGGATTTAAGCCTATGCGGCTGCTGGCCTTAGAGAACTTGGAAAATGCACTAGGAAAGTGCATTTGAATGCATTAATTGCTCTCCCTTTCTCAGCCCATGCGGCTAGCATCAGGAGAACTTGGAAAATGCATAAAAATATATGCATTAAGAATGATGCATTAAATACTTCCTTTAAAGCCTATGTGGCTCACCCAGGAAAGCATTGGAAAGTAAAGAAAAGTGCAGTGGGAATTGTACTTAAGAATACATTAGGTGCAAATGCATTAAATGCATGCTTAAGGCATGCGGCTGGAGTCCCAAGGCCATGCATTATTTAATGCATCTATTACTTCAAGCTCATGCGGCTACAACCAAAAGCCACATGCGGCTGACTTTTAATATTGCATTAAATAATGTATGCAAAACTAATTGCTTGCTATTAAGTTCCATCATGTCAGAAAATAATTAATGCTGCCATGCTCATGCGGCTAGGCAAGACTCCTGCGGCCAAAACAAATGCAAGCCAGCAACATTTTGTTGCCAACTGAGAAGAAGTTCATGGAAAATACCATGGCTTCTCCATACCACCAAACTTCCAACCGGAGTCCAAATTCGGACTTCCATAGGTCAATTTGGGGTAGAATGAAATTCTCTACAACATGGAACCATCAGTTGACAAAAATATACAAGTTTGATAGATCAAAATTCATGGAAACCGAAAATACCACAAAACTAGATCTACAAGAATCCACTCGGTAAAACCGAAAACTCCAAGTTCTAAACATGCTTAGAATGTAACAAGAAAGAGAATGGAACAAACGAAATAAAAATCGTTCAACATTCGGCAAGGTGTACTTGCCTCTCTCTAATGGCTAGGGTTTGGTGGAAAAGAAATGAATGATGGTGAATGAGGAGGGAGAGAGAAAGAGTGGCTTATATAATAAGCTCAAGTGATCTCCACCATTCATTCCTCTCCACTCAATCTAAGCCATACACCTCACTCATAAAGAACCAAACTAAACCAAGCCAAGTCAAAGTGGAACCGAACCAAATAAAACCAAATCCAAGTTAAACCAAGTCATGAAATCCTACACTTCGGAAAATTTTAAATTATTACGTAAATCGAGAAATACGAAATACGGCTCGAATAAATACGTATCCGTATAAAATACCGATACAGTGAGACGGGTCTCACAACTCTCCACACCTTAGAAAAATTTCGTCCTCGGAATTTCCTGAGGCTAGTCGAGCAAGATTACAAAACAAAAGCTCCAGGAAACTCAACAATCTCAATAAATTAAGCACGGCAAGTAAGGAAAATAAAGTAATCAGGAATGTAAATAAATGCGTAAGTAGTAAATAAATGCACAAGAACAAATACAATCATGATCAAGAAGGGCTGGAGGCATATGGTTCAATATGTCTCCTGAGACAGTTGTGTAGGAACCAACGTACTTGCTGGCCTAAGCTGACTCCCAAAAATGGATAAAGTCAAGCCTCAAGGTAAGTCGGTACCAATGACTTAGTTCAAGACATGACTCTACCCAGGACGTGTCATCGTAGTTGAAACAGATGCATGAACTTTATCACCTGTCTCAAGATACGAAGACAGAAGCGACTGGCTGATCGGAATGGACTGACATCTCTGCCTGTATGCTGAGACTGATCCTCCATTACTGACCTGGCTGAAGAATGCTGAGCTGTCCTCGGCAAAACACGAACAAGGCAATCAGAAGGATCAAGAACAGTGCCCTTAAAAGTTGAAGGACACAAGATCAAATCATGGGGACAGGAATGATCAACGATCAAAACAGATATCAAGTCAAGTATCAGAGGTAGAGTATAATCCGAAGGAGATCAATAAGGATAATCGTGATTGAGATATCTAAACATGGTAACCCCTACAAATCTGAAAATCGAGATTCAGACCTGCATGGCGCCACCACTAAAACCATGTCACGCCCCAGAACCAGAATACTGGAGAGCGGGGGCAGACATAGCCAGCTACGTAATCCCAAAGTACGTTAATACTCTGAAATCACGTATAAGCTGTCAAGACATGGGGGTTACTCTACAAGCCATCAGTCAATCCTATGGTTTAACAATCCTAGGTATCTCAATCACAGACAATTATACAAGAGCAAGGAGTACGATCATCATACATACAATAGTAAGGCGTCCCGAACCATATATACATGAATGATCCTGAAGCCAGTACCACAGAACTGAGGACTAGCTAGAGTGTTAGTCGTACATGATAAGGACTAGCTATAGTCTAGAATACACATATCATGTTTATGCCCGTAAGCTACAATATCAAGGAAAATACCAAAACACGAGCTAAACACGTGCTCGGGGCTAAACGTTACAAGAGGAAAATTTACATATCAGTGGAAGAATGAAGAAGAAATCCACTGAGGCACTCTGGTGCTCCTGCTGGTCATCGTCGAGTAGATGGTGCGGTAGATCCTTCGGGCTCTTCTATCAGAACCTGGCCATGCAGAACCAGTGGGGTCAGACCCCAAATAGCAAGTACCACAAAGGAGGCCGAACTATGAACTTAAAACCAGCAATCATTAGCAAACAACAAGTAATAAGTAAGGGAGGATCGAGATTCGTGCAGTACCAATGCACTTATCCCGAACATAGAAAGACAGTAAGTAAATCATTATTGAGCATAAAGTAACTGGAGAACATGATAAATAAATAGAACTGGGCAGGTGATATACGATGAGATAACCATGGGACTATTCAGATAACCAGGTTACAACCCGTAAACCAAACAAGGACCGGGGTTGTAACCCTTCGTCTGAACAGAACTTGGTTTCTCCCACCATTTATCGGCAGGATAAAATAAGAAATCAGGACATGTAACGATCATGTACAGGACAGGGCGAATAAGAACAATTAGGTCATGTGACAATCTCGTGCAGGATCAAGTCAAGACTAGACTGAGTTAGACTCCATTCAATCAATTACGGCCAAGCAATAAGTACGGCTCGATACTTTAACTAACTAGGGTTATCACAGGCCTAGTTACTAGCAAGATGCAATGAGATTCTTCCAAGTCCGGTTACCTGTTTGTTACTACCTGAATGACCCCAGCAAAGAAAAGGAAAAGATAGCATGATATAGCAGACACACTGTAGTAAGATACATGTGTCCTAAGGTACCACGCTCGACGGCGGGCTGGAAGTGCGCTCATCTCGACGGATAGCAACAAATCCCATGTATATATATATCTAAGGCCGGGATCAAAGGGGCAACAGGTAACTGGGAAAGTCTCTCCATGAACTACTGGATTATTCTAGTAATTAGCCTTAGTCGATTTCAGTATGAATCCCTGACCGTAGGAAACCAGGGATTCATGTCCTAGACATGATGCAAGACGAGACGGGTTTATTTGTACAAACACAATCACCCACGGTGTCAGGATACTAATTAATTCTTGTCAGGAGTGCGCCACGACGGGCCACTATCATTATCATTATTACTTATCAAGAGTGCGCCACGACGGGCCACTATCAAGTCATTCTTATTTATCATTTCAAGTTATCATGTCAAGAGTGCACCACGGCGGATCACTATCAAGAATCAGGTCAAGCATATCATGTCAAGTTATTACTGTCAATTATCAAGTCAAGAATATCATGTCAAGAATATCATGTCAAGTTCATTTCAAGAGTGCACCACTAGGGGTCACCGTCGTGTCATGTCATTTATCAAAGAAGGAAGAAACTTACACAATTAAATAATAATATATTAATAATATATATATTCTTGAAGCCAAGGAGAAACTCTACAATTTTCATGTTGGGAGTGGGAAGAAATTCGGACCACAATTCACGCAAATAAGATATTTAAACAATTAAAGTGGGACCCATGCGGTCCAAAAGTGGGAGAACAAACATGCGGTCAAGGAGAGTGGGAGGCCACCCATGCGGCTCCGAAATTATTTAAATGAAATCAGTCAAACATTTAAGGCCAGCAAGCCATATGCGACTTAGCATACAATGGTGCATGCGGCCAAGAGTAATTGCTAACAGAATTATTCATGCAGTCAAAAGACAGAAAGTGGAAAGACAATAAATGCGAGCTTCCACTCAAACAAAGAAAAGGGGCACGTGGCCACTCAAATATAGTGGCCATGTGGGTCCCAACAATAATCAATGCATTAAACCCACATGGCCAGCTCAAAATGGCAATTTGCCATGCGGCCCAGGAATAACCAAGGCCATGCGGCTGGCAAGCATTAAAGCAAAAATGCTTTAACCAAACAATTAAAGCATATAAGACAAATCCTAAGGAAATTCCTTTAGGAACAACCCCCAGACCCATGCGGCTAGCTTTAACTTTCATTAGGAAAATGCATGAAAACATTTAGTAGTAAATACAAAAAAGGGCTTAAATGCATAAAGCATAATATATATAAATACTAGGTCTTAATGTATAAAGTACTAAATTCCATGCAAGTATTACCTTACTAAGACTTAATGGCATGCTTTATAAAGTAAGGACTAATATGCAAAAAGGCATTAAGTTATAAAGAAAGGACTTGAATGCAATATGCATTAAGTCATAAAGAAAGGTTTTAAATGCAATAAGCATTAAAGTAAGGTCTCAAATAAAAAATGCATTAAACTCTCAGGAGCTTATGCGGCTGTGCTTCCAAGAACATAATGCATATAAGACAAAAATGCATATAAGGACAAAATTGGCTTGGATTTAAGCCTATGCGGCTGCTGGCCTTAGAGAACTTGGAAAATACACTAGGAAAGTGCATTTGAATGCATTAATTGCTCTCCCTTTCTCAGCCCATGCGGCTAGCATCAGGAGAACTTGGAAAATGCATAAAAATATATGCATTAAGAATGATGCATTAAATACTTCCTTTAAAGCCTATGCGGCTCACCCAGGAAAGCATTGGAAAGTAAAGAAAAGTGCAGTAGGAATTGTACTTAAAAATACATTAGGTGCAAATGCATTAAATGCATGCTTAAGGCATGCAGCTGGAGTCCCAAGGGCATGCATTATTTAATGCATCTATTACTTCAAGCTCATGCGGCTACAACCAAAAGCCACATGCGGCTGACTTTTAATATTGCATTAAATAATGTATGCAAAACTAATTGCTTGCTATTAAGTTCCATCATGTCAGAAAATAATTAATGCTGCCATGCTCATGCGGCTAGGCAAGACTCCTGCGGCCAAAACAAATGCAAGCCAGCAACATTTTGTTGCCAACTGAGAAGAAGTTCATGAAAAATACCATGGCTTCTCCATACCACCAAACTTCCAACCGGAGTCCAAATTCGGACTTCCATAGGTCAATTTGGGGTAGAATGAAATTCTCTACAACATGGAACCATCAGTTGACAAAAATATACAAGTTTGATAGATCAAAATTCATGGAAACCGAAAATACCATAAAACTAGATCTACAAGAATCCACTCGGTAAAACCGAAAACTCCAAGTTCTAAACATGCTTAGAATGTAACAAGAATGAGAATGGAACAAACGAAATAGAAATCGTTCAACATTCGGCAAGGTGTACTTGCCTCTCTCTAATGGCTAGGGTTTGGTGGAAAAGAAATGAATGATGGTGAATGAGGAGGGAGAGAGAAAGAGTGGCTTATATAATAAGCTTAAGTGATCTCCACCATTCATTCCTCTCCACTCAATCTAAGCCATACACCTCACTCATAAAGAACCAAACTAAACCAAGCCAAGTCAAAGTGGAACCGAACCAAATAAAACCAAATCCAAGTTAAACCAAGTCATGAAATCCTACACTTCGAAAAATTTTAAATTATTACGCAAATCGAGAAATACGAAATACGGCTCGAATAAATACGTATCCGTATAAAATATCGATACAGTGAGACGGGTCTCACAAAACTCTAAATTAAACAGAAACTGTACTGGCTTGGCAATGAGTAGTATAGGCTAGATTTGAAAGTGTATCTCGTAGAAAACACTTAGAAATAAATAGATTAGAGAAGAAATGGATGATTTGAAAATGTGAAAGTTCTCCTCTATTTATAGTATTTTGTAGACCGAATTCGGAAAGAGTTCAGGCAGAGTTCGGATGCAAAAATCTTACATTCGAACGTTGGATGCAGTTATGAAGGTAATTCAAAAATCTGTTTAAACTAGTCTGACCAAACTCGGGCCAAGTTTTGGCCGAGTTATGTCAGAACTAGTTTGGGCCAAATGGTTGGGTTTTGGGCAAATTTGGAATATGGACTTTGGATATATGTTTGTGG
>JANAVB010003600.1:9880672-10025672 GCA_029216955.1 Iris pallida
TCGTAACGGATCTGGATATCCCGTGTTTAGCCCGAACACACAATCCAGGCCCATTAACAATAGCTTGGTCCACTAATAAGCTATTGTTGCACTACCTCCCAAATCCCAAATTATGTTTGTGGGCTCCTTTTATTATATGCTCATTTGGCTCTCCATGTTAAGATATCGTATTCCATCGATCAAATTAAGTTACTGACAACTATATTGATTCGACATCTTTATCCTTAAGTAGTACCGCTCAACTTTATTTGTCATATCGGAAATAATCTACCTGCAGGGTTTACATGACAATCCTTTTAAGCTCCTTAAGGGCACATCATCAACCCGATGTATCGGGACATGGATTCTATTTATAATCAACAGTCCATCATACATACAATGTTATTACCCAATTCATAGAGGTTGTTGATCCATAATAAATCTTACTCTTTTATGAGTCAAAGTAATGCACACTACATATACATGTCTGTTATTATATCCGGATTAAGAGCACAAGCATCCATAATAATAGAGGTGTTTGTTCTCTTATGTAGTTAGTACAAAGAGAACAACCTCAAGTGGTCCTGTTTAATAAACACAAAGTGTACTAGTGTAAACCTATAGTCATGATAGACTAATACCAGATTACACTACAACCTTTCCAATAGATTGTCCAAGTCCATCTAGGTTGTGAACTATTTATATACTTCATAAGGAATTGATAATATGATCTTCTGTTTGACACCACACACCATATTATCTACAATATAGAATATCAGACATTTGCATTAACACTTGCAACAAATATAATATGCAAATATTTGCCCATATGATTCTTATTCAAAATTTAAGGAAATAAGGTTACTACAAAAGTGATGCTTTTAGTATATAACCCTAACAATCTCCCACTTATACTCAAAGCATTGCTTTTCAGTATTATTTGCCATTGATCGTCGTAGAACAGAATAATTTTATAGGAGGACTGAACTTGACTCACAATTACAAACTCGCTTGTACAAAAGAGAGCCTAGGAACAAAATCTACGAAAAGCAATCTAAGTACAATTATTTAGTTTAGATTCTGGGGGATGACGGTAGAGGCTCGAAAAAGTGCTATTAACTCTGCCTTACTCCTTGGACGATCGAATGCAACCTCGGCAACGGTGAAGAAACTCTCTGTATTTATGTGTGTCTCTGTCTGTGTGTGCAAGAGAATAGTACCTTGCTATTTATAGAAATTTATGAGGAATAGGGTGTACAACCGCATGGCTAATTTTGGGCCACACCCTTGTAATTGTGCCTCGAGACTCAGCTTATAGTAGTCAGCTGGGGAATGGTTGAGGTTGATCATGATTTGTTTGTTACACAAAATCTAAGCTGTCAAGACTTGGTCAATTTTTGCCACGTATCTCGAGTGCTACTCTGTGGCAGGCCGCATAAAGGATGTATCCTGGCTGAGCCGCATGAGGGACTATCTCATAGCCGAACCGCATGAAAAATGTCTCATGACCGAGCCGCATGAAGGACGTCCCATAGCCAAGCCGCATGAAGAATGTCTCCTGACCGAGCCGCATGAAGGATGTCTCATAGCCGAGCCACATGAGGAATGTCTCATGACTTAGCCGCATGAAGGTCGTCTCATAACCGAACCGGATAAGAGATGCTTTACATCCGAGCAGCATGAGAGTTGTGTCATGACTGAGCTGCATGAGAGATGCTTCACGTACAAGCCGTATGAGAGTTGTCTCATGACTGAGCCGCATAAAGAGTGTCTCATAGGCGATCTTCTTTGGAACTGGGCACTGTGTCGGATATCATGATAATTTTCTCGTCTTTTTAGGAGCATGTCACGTCTCGTCTTCATGTTAGAGCTGTCATCTTTGTCAGAGCTGTCACTTTTGTGTCAGAGTAATTATGGCCAGCTACATAGAGAGACATTTATTACTTAGGCTGATTTCGAACCGCATAAGGCCTCCCTGCTGCTTTTGGGCCGCATGAAGCTTTTTGAGCCGCATGAAGCTTTTGGGTTTTGTTGAGCCGCATGTAGCTCTTTGGGTTTTGTTGAGCCGCATGAAGCTCCCTGAGTTTTGAGTCGCATGAAGCTTCATGTTAATTTTTGGGCCGCATAGCAAATCTTATCCTTTTCTATGCTTCTACAAGACCCCCTTCAAAGTTTTCAATTTGTAAAATTGAAATACTTTGAATAAGAAGCATGGGTATGTCCTTAGGAAGCGTCGAGACCGCATAAGCCCTTCATGTCGCATAAGCTTCTCTGACCGTATAACGGCTTCGTGCCACGTGGGCGTCTCTTTACTTCGGCATTAATTGCTTTTGATTTGCTTTGATGATTTAAAGTCGTCTTTTGGATAGAATTCCAATAGTCGGCATTAAATTTTTTTGATTTGCTTTGATGATTCGGAGCTGTCTCTTGCATGAAAGGGGATAGAATCCCATGAGTTACCTTTATCCTTTGGCCAGCACGAAATCCTAAGTAGTGTCTATCGATTCATACGCCCTTGCCAGCCGATAAGTACGAGCAGTTTGAGGAGAGTGGTTCTTTCCTTCATTCTTCAATCTTTCTATTGCCCTAGTTGTCGTTTCTCTTCTTCTCTCGATCATTCATGGCTCCCAAGGCTTCTTCCAGCGCTGCAGCGAAGGGCAAAGGACTTGCCTCCTCATCGAACACGGCGAGCTTGACCCACCCCGATGTTCATCCTCCTATTAGTGGTAAGCGCGATGGGAAGAAACTGTATTAATCCAAACCCTAACTACAATGGCTATGTCGCATGTTTTATGCGCGGGTCTTTCTCTGTTATGCTTCAGCATAGTTGATGCTCTTTTCGTCTTCATTGAACTGCTCAAGTTATGTGTGATAAATCCGCATGAGTTGTACCGTATGGGCCGCATGAATGTCTCATGACTGAGCCTCATGAGAGGTGTCTCATGACCGAGCTGCATGAGAGATGTCTCATGACCAAGCCGCATGAGAGACGTCCCATAACCGAGCCGCATGAGAGATGCTTCATGATCGAGCCGCATGAAAGATGTCTCATGACCAAGCCGCATGAGAGATGCTTCATGGCCGGGCCGTATGAGAGATGCTTCATGGCCGAGCCGCATGAGAGATGCTTCATGGCCGAATCGCATGAGAGATGCTCCATGACCGGGCCGCATGAGAGATGCTCCATGACCGAGCCGCATGGAGACATCTCATAACCGCATAAGCACCTTATGGACTGGGCCGCATATTCGCCCACCTCTGCAAGTATTAAGTGGTTTTCTCTGGCTATCTTCTGACTTCTTTTTTTCTTTTATTTTCAGTGAAGCTGCCGATCAATCTCTCAGGGGAGCTCTTGGTAGGCCAGGCTCAATCTGTCTTGGGTGTGAGGTTCGACCAGGTGGACGAATATGTGTCAACCTAAATTACTAAAGACCAATCTGAGGACAGGCTGAGGGTCATCAGCAACCAATCCTTCTTCTACCTTTTGGGCATGATGAACTCGGGACAGTTAGGGGACACGCATCTGAAACCCGTATTCTTCTTTGGGGATGCCCTAACTGTAAAGAACTCCAGCGTTCTAGATTTATCCAAAAGTTAGAATTTTTCTTCCAACGGGATGGCGATTCATATTCCTCAGATGGAACGTCATTACCCGTTGTCCTAGTTTAATATGCTGTCCATTGACAGAAAAATGGTGGACTCCCTAACTCTGAGACAGCAGGGGATGTTCGTGGGTGATATATATTACAAAAAAACGTCAAGATCGGTAGTCACGGGCAAGACGCCTGATCAGCCGCTCTGTGATGGGGTTGGCCCAGGATAGTTTCATAAACATGTAGGGTCCCAACTTTCGGTTCTCCCAAGCTGATACTTTTATGAACCAGATTGCTCAAAAGGGGTCCTACCCCACTGGTCGGCTGTCACTGCTGAACTGGATGAACCCCCTCCTTCATGGATCAATCTGACCCTGTGGATCTTGCGGACGTATAAGGAACTCCTGCTCGAGATTGGTCTTTATCATGTCATACGGGGCACTTGTTATGGTATGCCCATAAATAAGAAGTTGTTCATGGCTCTTTTTGAGATGTACAACCGTCACCCGGGGACCTTCTTTACACCTGGAGGGACATGGGACTCGCTCTCCATGAGATACATGAAGTCTCCAAGCTGCCCTGGGGAGATAAAGTTTTTGAGGCATATACCCCTACGAATGAAGAATTTGAAGAATTGGAGCGACGGTTCCCAGGTTTTGTGGCTGTTTACCGAGAATTTCTATGTCACCATTGGACGTGCCAACAGATGTCAAAAAAGAAAAATGATAGCTCAGAAGGGAATCTTCCTCACACCAAGACCTAGCTCAGCCACCTATTTGAGCTAGGTGCCTCAGGCTGGGTTACCCCTCGAAGTCCTCGAACCCGGAAGGAGGTACAAAACCAGGTGTTAAATGCCAAGAGGGTTAAAGCTAGGGTGATAGATTCAGGAGCCAATCTGATACCTTTAATTATTTTTATCAAGATACCCAGAAGATGTCTGATAAGGCTCTCATGGAAGGATTTTTCATGTTGTGGCTGCGGATTTGTGTAATTTTGGGAGGGGCTGGTGCTATTGAGAGAATCAGCCGTAACCTGATACTTTCCGCGGTGAAGCTAGTCTTTGGAGGCAGACTAGCTTTACTCTCCGCCATGGTATGCAGTATTTATCGTGGCCTTCATACTTTTTTGTCAAAAGTCATTGCTCGTGATACGGCGAAGGACTTTGAGCGAATCGAGCTACCCTACCATTATCTAATGG
Organism: Iris pallida; assembly: GCA_029216955.1. NCBI lineage: Eukaryota > Viridiplantae > Streptophyta > Magnoliopsida > Asparagales > Iridaceae > Iris > Iris pallida. The sequence goes on from JANAVB010003600.1 coordinate 9,885,443, forward strand.
GTGGCTGTTAATGCATTGCCCGTCTTTGATAAGGCCTGGCCCAGAGGACAATGTGACTGTTGATGATGCCTTCATCTACCTGTACAGCTTTATGCCCTGGGAGTACACTACCATGCCGGCCTATCGGATGGCGCTGGCACGAGTGGACAAATACTCCTTTTTCGTGTCTGTTCCTCATTTTACTGACGAAGAAGTAAGAGACGTATATCATGATGGTGCTACGCCTCCCGTTTCTTGCCTGAGAAGATGCTCCTCTGGTTGTAGAACATCCGCCCTGCACATCTGGTGTATCATAATCGCAACTCCGTCTTTTTGGAGCCTTACTTACCCAGTCGATTCTCTCGGCAATTTGGGTACGGTCAAATGTTTTTAGACAACCCAGCCCCTGTCTGGGTTTTGAGGGTTGCATTCTGGATGGCATCCGGGCTTGGCATTATTATAGCGCAGTTCATACCCGTGCCAGCTTCTCCGTACCCGACGCTAGAGAGTCGGGACATATTTTGTATATGGCGGCTATGTACCATGTTATGGTGAACAAGCCCACTAAAGATTTTGACCTAAGTACCAGCTTCATTATCGGTACTGGTATGGAGGAGAAGCCAAAAGAGTCCAGGAGGGGGAAGACAGTTGAATTGTCTGACTCAGAGTCTATTAATATGAACGAGGAGGATGACCCTGATAACCTGCTTCCTCCTACAGATAATTTGGTGGCAAATCAGCCCCCTGCTGTGCCTAGTCCTTCACATAAGCGGAGTAGGCGTGAATCCTCTGTCGGCGACATAACTTATTCCCGAAAACGGGCCGTGATCAAGCCTCGCTGGCCGAGCACTAGGAAGAAAAGTGATGACGTCAAAGCCGTTTCAGAGGTGAATCGAGTTGCGACCACCCTTTTAGTTCTTCTTTTCTGAAATATAATCTGATCGTCTTTTTCTTTTCTTTGTAGGGGTCAGAAGAAGTGAACTCCCCGGAGCCGGCTACCGCCTCTGAGGTTGACCCTACTATAGCTACCTTAATCAGTGCTATGACTGTCGAGCTTACTTCCACCACGGTCGTCCCGACGACGGCTGGGATCCCTTCGGCTGCTGACATCTCAACCAGGATGGTGTGGGCTCTACTGAACCAGTCCCCGAGGTTGCTGAACCTCATCCGGTTGATACCAACCCAGTTGTATCCACCTTCGGGGCGGCTGGGGCAGAGGAGGCGGCTACAAGTGGCTCAGGTGTCACCATTGAGGAGGATATGGTGGCTGTGAGTGAGCCTCAGCCTCAACGACCCCTCTCTGGTAAGCTATGTCATGTCCTGACTAGTGAGGAGGTTCATTTGCTCTATCTTCATATCCTTCGGGTTAAGTTGATCGATGGTTGTTCTGGACATACAGGTACTGCTCCTTCACTGTCGACAACGGACACCATCGAGGGAGAAGCTACCAGGGTAGATTTAGTGGAGGAAAGTATGCCTCTTCCTCCTCCAGTTCAGACCGAGGGCCCTCTTGCCGGGTCGAGTTCAGGAGGACACGTAGTGGGACTGCCGGGGTTGGGTGAAATGGTCCCTCCACCCTCCTCGGTTAATGTGGCTTCAACACCGGAGGTCGATCTTTCTGTATTACCAAGTCTTCGAATCCTTCGGGCTGCGAAAGAGAAGATGACTGCTGTTCAAGCATCTTATCGCTCGGAACATGTATCCCTAGTAATAGGGGCATCAAATTCTGGTACCTCTTCTTTGCAACCGTCTTCAACTCTCCCGACTACTCTTCCTTTGACATCGTCCTCTTCGAAAGTTCTGGACGAATCGTCGAAGGACGTGATTGATAGTTTCTACTCCATAGAATCTGGCACATTCTTATTGGAGCTCTAGCACCCGAGGGTGCGTAGTAGGAAGAGTCCAAGCTGTGCCGCATAGAATCTGGCACATTCTTATTGGAGCTCATGAGGTCAGGCCTTCCGCATGAGAGACGGTCAAAGACTGAACCTGAGCCGTATAGGGCGGATGGTCGGCGGCTGGGATTGGGTACCGCATAGGCCATTTCCCCGCGGCTGGGATTACTGGCCGCATAAGCGTTCATCTTGCGACTGAGATTAGTGGCCGGATATGCATTCTCCATGCGGCTGGGAATGGTGGCCGCATATGCATTCTCCATGCGGCTGGGATTGGTGGCCGCATATGCATTCTTTCTGCGTCCCGTACCCTTATGCGGCTTCTTCTTGGACCGCATAGAGTTTTCCTTTGCCCCTACAAGTCCAGCATCGTAGTGTTTTTCTTTGCCGGACTTGGGGACAGCAGGGTCCTCTGCAGCCTGAAGTTGGGCCGCCTGTGTGTCTTCTTCGCCATCTTGAGCAGCAGAGAAAACTTATTCCAGAGCTTGGGGAGAGGTATCAGTTTTGGGCCTCCACGCCCTGCGGGCCTTCTTTGTGCCGGCTCGCTTCTGGATCGGGCTAGCGCTCCCTTTGGATAGCATCTATTCAAACGCTTGCTGGCCGAAGCGAACAACCAGCATTTGTTGCGTAGAGCCGAGTTTGGCTGCGTCCGATTGTGTCACCAACTTATCAGCAGTAGAGAAGTTAGTCCCCAGCAGAGTCGCCATCATATTTGCCATTGATCGTTGTAGAACAGAACAATTTTATAGGAGGACTGAACTTGACTCACAATTATAAACTCGCTTGTACAAAAGAGAGCCTAGGAACAAAACCTAGGAAAAGCAATCTAAGTACAATTGTTTAGTTTAGATTCTAGGGGGTGACGGTAGTGGCTCGAGAAAGTGCTATTAACTCTGCCTTACTCCTTGGACGATCGAACGCAACCTCGGCTTCGGTGAAGAAATGCTCTCTGTATTTATATGTCTCTGTCCATGTGTGCAAGGGAACAACACCTTACTATTTATGGGAATTCATAAGGAATGGGGTGTACAGCCACGTGGCTAATTTGGGCTACACCCTTGTAACTGTGCCTCGAGACTCGGCTTATAGTAGTCAGCTGGGAATTGGTTGAGGTTGATCATGATTTGTTTGTTGCACAAAATCTGAGCTGTCGAGACTTGGTCATTTTCTGCCACGTGTCTCGACTGCTACTCTATAGCAGGCCGTATGAAGGATGTATCCTGGCAGAGCCGGATGAGGGACTGTCTCATGACCGAGCCGCATGAAAAATGTCTCATAATCGAACCGCATAAAGGACGTCCCATAGCCAAGTCGCATGAAAAATGTCTCCAGATCGAGCCGCATGAAGGACGTCTCAAAGTCGAACCGCATGAGGAATGTCACATGACTTAGCCGTATGAAGGTCGTCTAATAACCGAGCCGCATGAGAGATGCTTCACGTCCGAGCCGCATGAGAGTTGTCTCATGACTGAGCCGCATAAAGAGTGTCTCATAGGCGATCTTCTTTGGAACTGTGCACTGTGCCAGATATCATGATAATTTTTTCGTCTTTTTAGGAGCATGTCATGTCTCGTCTTCATGTCAGAGCTGTCATCTTTGTCGAAGCTGTCACTTTTATGTCAGAGTAATTATGGCCAGCTACATAGAGAGGCATTTATTTCTTAGGCTGATTTCGAACTGCATAAGGCCCCCCACTGCTTTTAGGCCGCATGAAGCTTTCTGGGTTTTATTGAGCCGCATGAAGCTTCATGTTGATTTTTGGGCCGTATAGCAAATTTTATCCTTTTTGATGCTTCTACAAGACCCCCTTTAAAGTTTTTAATTTGTAAAATTGAAATACTTTGAATAAGAAGCATGGGTATGTCCTTAGGAAGCGTCGAGACCGCATAAGCTCTTCATGCTGCATAAGCTTCTCTGACCGCATATCGGCTTCGTGCCACGTGGGCGTCTCTTTACTTTGGCATTAATTGCTTTTGATTTGCTTTGATGATTTAAAGCCGTCTTTTGGATAGAATCCCAAGAGTCGGCATTAAATTTTTTGATTTGCTTTGATGATTCGGAGCCGTCTCTTGCATAAAAAGGGATAGAATCCCAAAAGTTGCCTTTATCCTTCGGCCAGCACGAATTTCGAAGCGGTGTCTATCGATTCACACATCCTTGTAGCCTATAAGTACGAGCAGTTTGAGGAGAGAGGTTCTTTCCTTCCTTCTTCAATCTTTCTATTGCCCTAGTCGCCGCTTCTCTTCTTCTCTCGATCATTCATGGCTCCTAAGGCTTCTTCTAGCGCTGCAGCGAAGGGCAAAGGACTTGCCTCCTCGTCGAACACGGCGAGCTCGACCCACCCCGACGTTCATCCACCTATTAGTGGTAAGAGCGATGGGAAGAAACTGTATTAATCTAAACCCTAACTACAATGGCTATGTCATATGTTTTATGCGCGGGCCTTTCTCTGTTATGCTTCAGCATAGTTGATGCACTTTTCGTCTTCACTGAACTGCTCAAGTTCTATGTGATGAATCCGCATAAGCTGTGCCGTATGGGCCGCATGAATGTCTCATGGCTGAGCCGCGTGAGAGGTATCTCATGAACGAGCTGCATGAGAGATGTCTCATGACCGAGCCGCATGAGAGACGTCCCATGACCGAGCCGCATGAGAGACGCTTCATGACCGAGCCGCATGAAAGATGTCTCATGACCGAGCCGCATGAGAGATGCTACATGGCCGGGCCGCATGAGAGATTCTTCATGGCCGAGCCGCATGAGAGATGCTTCATGGCCGAGCCGCATGAGAGATGCTCCATGACCGGGCCGCTTGAGAGATGCTCCATGACCGAGCCGCATGGGAGACGTCTCATGACCGCATAAGCACCTTATGGAATGGGCCGCATGAATGTCCACCTAACAGAGCTGCATAAGCTCTGCAAGTATTAAGTGGTTTTCTCTGGCTATCTTCTGACTTCTTTTTTTCTTTCCTTTTCAGTGAAGCTGTCGATCAATCCCTCAGGGGAGCTCTTGGTAGGCCAGGCTCAATCTGCCTTGGGTGTGAGGTTCGACCAGGTGGTCGAATATGTGTTAACCCAAATTACTAAAGACCAATCTGAGGACAGGCTGAGGGTCATCAGCAACCAATCCTTATTCTACCTTTTGGGCATGATGAACTCGGGACAGTTAGGGGGCACGCATCTGAAACTCGCATTCTTCTTTGGGGATGCCCTAACTGTAAAGAACTCCAGCGTTCTAGATTTATCCGAAAGTTGGAGTTTTTCTTCCAACGGGATGGCGATTCATATTCCTCAGATGGAACGTCATTACCCGCTGTCCTGGTTTAATATGCTGCCCATTGACAGAAAAATGGTGGACTCCCTAACTCTGAGACAGTAGGGGATGTTCGTGGGTGATATACATTACAACAAAACATCAAGATCTGTAGTCGCGGACAAGACGCCGATCAGCCGCTATGTGATAGGGTTGGCCCCGGGTTGTTTCATAAACGTACAGGGTCCCAACTTTCGGTTCTCCCAAGCTGATACTTTTATGAACCAGATTGCTCAAAAGGGGTCCTACCCTACTGGTCGGCTGCCACCGCTGAACTGGATGAACCCCACTCCTTCATGGATCAATCTGACCTTGTGGATCTTGCGGACGTATAAGGAACTCCTGCTCGAGATTGGTCTTTATCATGCCATACGGGGCACTTGTTATGGTCTGCCCATAAACAAGAAGCTGTTCATGGCTCTTCTTGAGATGTACAACCGTCGCACGGGGACCTTCTTTACACCTGGAGGAAAATGGGACTCGCTTTCCATGAGATGCGTGAAGTCTCCAAGCTGTCCAGGGGAGATGAAATTTTTGAGGCGTATACCCCTACGAATGAAGAATTTAAAGAATTTGAGCGGCAGTTCCCGAGTTTTGTGGCTGTTTATCGAGAATTGCTATGTCACCATAGCACGTACCAACAGATTTCAAAGAAGAAGAACGATAGCTCAGAAGGGAATCTTCCTCACACCAAGACCTGGCTCAGCTACCTATTTGAGCTAGGTGCCTCAGGCCGGGTTGCCCCTCGAAGTCCTCGAACCCGGAAGGAGGTACAAAACCAGGTGTTGAACGCCAAGAGGGTTAAAACTACGGGTAATAAATTCGGGAGCCAATCTGACACCTTTTATTATTTTTATCAAGATACCCAGAAGATGTCTGATAAGGCTCTCCTGGCGGGATTTCTGATGCTGTGGCTCCGGATTTGTGTAATTTTGGGAGGGGCTGGTGCTATTGAGAGAATCAACCGTAACCTGATACTTCCCGCGGTAAAGCTAGTCTTTGGAGGCAGGCTAGCTCTTCTCCCCGCCATTGTATGCAGTATTTATCATGGCCTCTGTACATTTTCATCTAAAGTTATTACTCGTGATACGGCGAAGGACTTTGAGCGAATCGAGCTGCCCTACCATTATCTGATGGGGTGGCTGTTAATGCATTACCCGTCTTTGATGAGGGCGGGCCCAGAGGACGACGTGACTGCTGATGATGGCTTCATCTACCAATACCGCCGTATGCCCTGGGAGTATACTACCATGTCGGCCTGTCGGATGTCGCTGGCACGAGTGAACAGATACTCCTTCTTCGTGTGTGTTTCTTATTTGACTGACGAAGAAGTAAGAGACGCGCATCTTGATGGGGCTGCGCCTCCCTATTTCTTGTCTGAGAAGATGCTCTTCTGGTTGCAGAACATCCACCCTGCACATCTGGTGTATCATAATCGCAACTCCGTCTTTTTGGAGCCTTACTTACCCAGTCGATTCTCTCGGCAATTTGGGTATAGTCAAATGTTTTTAGACAACCCCAGCCCCTGTCTAGGTTTCGAGGGTAGCATTCTGGATGGCATCCGGGCTTGGCATTATTATAGCGCAGTTCATACCCGTGCCAGCTTCTCCGTACCCGACGCTAGAGAGTCGGGACATATTTTGTATATGGCGGCCCTGTACCATGTTATGGTGAACAAGCCCACTAAAGATTTTGACCTAAGTACCAGCTTCATTATTGGTACTGGTTTGGAGGAGAAGCCAAAAGAGTCCAGGAGGGGGAAGACAGTTGAATTGTCTGACTCGGAGTCTGTTAATGTGAACGAGGAGGATGACCCTGATAACCTGCTTCCTCCTGCAGATAATTTGGTAGCAAATCAGCCCCCTGCTGTGCCTAGTCCTTCACGTAAGCGGAGTAGGCGTGAATCCTCTATCGGCGACATAACTTATTCCCGAAAATGGGCTGCGATCAAGCCTCGCGGGTCGAGCACTAGGAAGATAAGTGATGACATCGAAGCCGTTGCAGAGGTGAATCGAGTTGCGACCACCCTTTTAGTTCTTCTTTTCTGAAATATAATCTGATCGTCTTTTTCTTTTCTTTATAGGCGTTAGAAGAAATGAACTCTCTGGAGCCGGCTACCGCCTCTGAGGTTGACCCTGCTATAGCCACCTTAATCAGTTCTATGACTGCCGAGCTTACTTCCACCACGGTCGTCCCGGCGACGGCTGAGATCCCTCCTGCTGCTGACATCTCAACCAGGGGGGATGTAGGCTCTACTGAACCAGTCTACGAGGTTGCTGAACCTCAGCCGGTTGATACCGACCCAGTTGTATCCACCTTCGGGGCGGCTGGGGCAGAGGAGGCGGTTGCAAGTGGCTCAGGTGTCGCCGTTGAGGAGGATAGGGTGGATGTGAGTGAGCCTCAGCCTCAGAGACCCTCCCCTGGTAAGCTATGTCATGTCCTGACTAATGAGGAGGTTCATTTGCTCTATCTTCGTATCCTTCGGGTTAAGTTGATCGATGGTTGTTCTGGACATACAGGTCCTGCTCCTTCACTTTCGACAACGGACACCATCGGGGGAGAAGCTACCAGGGTGGATTTAGTGGAGGAAAGTATGCCTCTTTCTCCTCCATCTCGAACCGAGGGCCCTCTTGCCGGGTCGAGTTCAGGAGGACACGTAGTGGGACTGTCGGGGTGGGGAAAATGGTCCCTACACCCTCCTCGGTTAATGTGGCTTCGACACCGGAGGTCGACCTTTCTGTATTGCCAAGTCTTTGAATCCTTCGGGCTGCGAAAGAGAAGATGACTGCTGTTCAAGCGTCTTATCGCTCGGAACTTGTATCCCTAGTGATAGGGGCATCAAGTTCTGGTACCTCTTCTTTGCAACCGTCTTCAACTCTTCCGGATACTCTTACTTTGACACCGTCCTCTTCGGAAGTTCTGGACGAATCATCGAAGGACGTGATTGATAGTCCCCAGCAGAGTCGCCATCGTGTTGCTATTGATCGTACTAGAACAGAACAATTTTATAGGAGGACTGAACTTGACTCACAATTACAAACTCGCTTGTACAAAAGAGAGCCTAGGAACAAAATCTAGAAAAAGCAATCTAAGTACAATTATTTAGTTTAGATTCTGGGGGGTGATGGTAGGGGCTCGGGAAAGTGCTATTAACTCTGCCTTACTCCTTGGACGATCGAACGCAACCTTGGCTTCGGTGAAGAAATGCTCTCTGTATTTATGTGTGTCTCTGTCTGTGTGTGCAAGGGAATAGCATCTTGCTATTTATAGGAATTCATAGGGAATGGGGTGTACAGCCACGTAGCTAATTTTGGGCCACACCCTTGTAACTGTGCCTCGAGACTCGGCTTATAGTAGTCAGCTGGGGATTGGTTGAGGTTGATCATGATTTGTTTGTTGCACAAAATCTGAGCTGTCGAGACTTGGTCAATTTCTGCCACGTGTCTCGACTGCTACTCTGTGGCGGGTAGCATGAAGGATGTATCCTGGCTGAGCCGTATGAGGGACTGTCTCAAGACCGAGCCGCATGAAAAATGTCTCATGACCGAGCCGCATGAAGGAAGTCTCATATCCAAGTCGCATGAAGAATGTCTCCTGACCAAGCCGCATGAAGGACGTCTCATAGCCGAGCCGCATGAGGAATGTCTCATGACTTAGCCGCATAAAGGTCGTCTCATAACCGAGCCGCATAAGAGATGCTTCACGTCCGAGCCGCATGAGAGTTGTCTCATGACTGAGCCGTACGAGAGATGCTTCACGTCTAAGCCGCATGTGAGTTATCTCATGACTGAGCCGCATAAAGAGTGTCTCATAGGCGATTTTCTTTGGAACTGTACACTGTACCAGATATCATGATGATTTTCTCGTCTTTTTAGGAGCATATAACGTCTTGTCTTCATGTCAGAGCTGTCATCTTTGTCAGAGCTGTCACTTTTGTGTCAGAGTAATTATGGCCAGCTATATAGTGAGACATTTATTGCTTAGGCTTATTTCGAATCGCATAAGGCCCCCCCGCTGCTTTTGGGCCGCATGAAGCTTTCTGAGCCGCATGAAGCTTTCTGGGTTTTGTTGAGCCGCATGAAGCTGTCTGGGTTTTGTTGAGCCGCATGAAGCTCCCTGAGTTTTGAGCCGCATGAAGCTTCATGTTGATTTTCGGGCCGCATAGCAAATCTCATCCTTTTCCATGCTTCTACAAGTATACTATTACAAATCTTCCACTTATACTTAAAGCCATGATGCTACACATCTGACTCCCATTCCCCCAACATGACTATCAAAAGCCTTAGCTGGTAAGCTCTTTGTAAAGGGATCAGCTAGGTTGTCGGCTGATGCTATCTTGATCGCAGCAACTTTTTCTTTCTTTACGAAATCTCATATCAGGTGGTACTTGCGCTCAATGTGCTTACCGGTCTTATGGGCTCGTGGTTCCTTCGAGTTTGCAACTGCACCACTATTATCACAATAAAGTGTAATAGACTTGGGTAAACTAGGTACCACATCCAAGTCCGACAGAAAGTTTCTGAGCCAAACCGCTTCTTTGGTTGCCTCAGAGGCTGCCATATACTCGGCTTCCATGGTGGAATCAGCAATACATTTTTGCTTGATACTCCTCCACACAATGGCTCCACCTCCCAAAGTAAACACATAACATGAGGTAGATTTTCTGGAATCCCTATCTGACTGAAAATCTGAGTCTGTATACCCCAAGGGAACTAACTATCTGCCTGGTAAACTAGCATATACTCTTTAGTCCTCTTCAGGTACTTCAAAATATGCTTTACGGCAGTCCAGTGCTCTTATCCTGGGTTAGACTGATATCTGCTGAACATACCTACGGCAAAGCAGATGTCTGGTCTCGTACATAGCATTACACACATTAAGCTTCCTACTGCTGAAGCATAAGGATCTGTCTTCATGTTCTCTATCTCTTTAGGTGTCCTCGGATACTGCTCCTTTGATAGAGCAATTCTATGTCTAAAAGGTAATAAACATTTCTTAGAATTTTGTATACTAAAATGAGTTAGTACAGTATCGATATAGGAAGCTTGGGATAAGCCCAACATCATTTTCTTGCGATCTCATAGAACTTTGATCCCAAGGATGTGACCTACTTCTCCCAAGTCCTTCATATCAAATTGTTTGGATAACCATACCCTTACATCAGATAACACCTTCATATTGATTCTAATGAGCAAGATGTTATCCACATAAAGTACTAGGAACACCACCGCATTTTTGTCACACTTTCTGTATTCCCATGATTCATCCTGACATTGATCAAATCCATAGAATTTTATCACCTGATCAAAATATATGTTCCAAGATCTGGAAGCTTGCTTAAGCCCATAAATGGACTTCTTGAGCATACAAACAAGATGCTCTTGGCCCTTTTCAATGAACCCGTCTGGTTGCTTCATATAGATGTCTTCCTCAAGACTTCCATTAAGGAAAGCTGTCTTGACATCCATTTGCCAAATCTCATAATCGAGATGAGCTGCAATAGATAAAAGAATCCGGATAGACTTAAGCATGGCTACTGGAGAAAAGGTTTCCTCATAATCGATACCCTCTCTTTGAGTAAAACCTTTTGCTACAAGTCGAGCTTTAAAGGTTTCAACCTTACCGTCTGATCCTCTTTTTCTCTTATAGACCCACTTGCATCCAATGGCTTTTACACCAACGGTGGTTCTACAAGCTCCTGGACCTAATTAGAATCCATAGATTCTATTTCAGATATCATTGCTTTTTGCCAAGACTCTGTATCTTTATCTTGGAGTGCTTCATTGTCAGTACAGGGATTATAATCTTATTTCTCAGGGACGAAGTCTGACGACTCTCCCAAGAACATATATCTATCAGGTTGTATCATATCCCTCCCACTACGACGAGGCAATCGGTTGTGGTGTAACATTCGTGACACGTTGTACAGTTATTTGTGGTTCATCCTCTTGTACTGTTGGTACTAAAGTACATAGTGTCTCACCTCTCAGTTCTTCTAGAATAACTCTACTTGTGGGTTTATGGTTCATCACATAGTCTTCTTCTAAGAATCGGGCATTGATGCTAACAGTGACCTTCTGATCCTTAGGACTATAAAATAAACCTCCTTTCGTTCCTCTTGGATAGCCTACAAATAAGCATACTTCTGTACGAGATTCCAACTTATCTGCTTTCCCATTCAGTACATGTGCTGGACTACCCCAAATGCGAACATGTTTCAGACTAGGCTTACGCCCAATCCACAGCTCTGTAGGAGTAAGAGGTACTGACTTAGAAGAAACCAACTTCAAAATATAAGCTGTATTCTCTAAGGCATATCCCCAAAGCGAATCTGGTAACTCCGACTAACTCATCATTGATCTAACCATCTCCATAAGAGTTATATTCCTTCTTTCGGCTACACCATTCTACTGGGACATTCTAGGTGCAGTCAATTGGGATGCAATTCCAGCCTCTGATAAATAATCCCTATACTCTCCAAAGAAGTGCTCGCCACCACGATCTGATCGTAATGACTTGATACATTTTCCATGACGTTTCTCCGTTTCAGCCTTGTACTCTTTGAATTTCTCAAAGCACTCAGACTTACGGCGCATCAAATAAATGTATCCATACCTTGAATAATCGACAATAAATGTGACAAAATATTCAAAGCCACCTATAGCTTGGATAGTCATGGGTCCACACAAATCAGAATGAACCAATTCCAACACATCTTTGGCCCTATACCCCTTTGCCGTAAAAGGCTTTTTGGTCATTTTACCTTCCAAGCAGGATTCACAGACTGGTAGTGCCTCCACTTCTAATGAACTCAAAGGTCCATCTTCAACCAGTCTTTGAATCCTTCATAGGTTAATATACCCTAATCACAAGTGCCAAAGATATGTTTGGTTTATACAAGAAGGTTCTTTTCTCTTATTTAAGTTAGATGACATATTATTCTTTTCCATAAGTTGCATTGTGGGCAAAATAGGATTAATAACATACATATTATCAACTAATACACCAAAACAGATAAAATGTTTATTTTTTCTAATAACAATATTATCATTAAAATAAACTGAATATCCATCCTTAACTAACATAGAAACAGAAACTAAATTTCTTCTAAGTGAAGGTGCATAAAGACAATCTCTCAATGTCAAAGACTTATTTCTGCCAATAGATAAAGTAGCATCTCCTAATGTAACGACCGATACTTTTTTAACATCAACTATGAACAAGCATATCTCTCCATCACTGAGCCGTCTGGTTTCCTGGAACCCATGCAATGTATTGCCGACATGATTAGTGGCTCATGTATCTACACACCAGGTACCGGTAGATAACACCGCCAAACATGTTTCAACTACTAGTAAATGAGATATACCTTCTTTGTTCCCTTGTTTGAGAAGTGGACAATCAGCCTTCCAATGTCCTGACCCTTTGCACTTGAAATATTTGTCTTTCGGCTTTTCATCGCGCCTTGAGGTCACATGCCCTTCTTTGCTGAGTTTGGCTGTTTCTGAATATTATTCTTTTTCTTACTGTCTTTTGTCTTAGAAGTAGAAGCCTTTTTAGAAACAAAAAATGACCACTCTGCCTAAAGAGAGATTCAGCATCCTGTAGCTCTTTTGCAAGTTCTGCCAAACTATACAACCTTTTGTTCATGTTGTAATTAAGGCAGAAATTGTCAAAACTTTTAGACAGAGTCCCGAGAACGATATCGACCTGGGATTCCTCATTGATTTTAGCTCCAAGGATCTTCATCTCATTCAGATGACCCATCATCTTGAGAACATGATCCCTTACTAGTGTACCCTCAGCCATTTTTGTATTCATCAAACATTTCATAGCAAACTGCCTAGCTGTTCTACTCTGATGTTCGAACAGTTCCTTGAGGTTATACATCATATCATAAGCTGTGGCCATGGTCTGATGCTGATGTTGCAGTACATTTGACATAGATGCCAGAATATAACACCGTGCCATCTCATCTGCCTTTTTCCACTTCTTATAAGCCTCTTTGACCTCTTCATCAAAGTTAGCATCAGGCTTAGGTGGGCATTACTCAACAAGTACATATTTTTACTACTCAGCAGTCAGAACAATATCCAAATTATGTTTCCAGTTAATATAATTAGGTCCAGTAAGTTTATTTTCTTTAAGAATCACCATAAGTGGACTGAAAGAGCCCATTTTTTGAAATCCTGAGAATCACATAAATAAAATTATGTAGGACAAAAAAAACTTTTTGAATTAATTAAATATTGATTCTCTCAAAACAATAATAAGAAATTCACCAACATCTTGAATACCATGAATTTAGCATGCCACGATAGTGTGGACGTATACAAATTTAACTTTGTTCAAGTAGGTTTTTTTTATTAATTTTACTATCATGTCAACATAACTTTATGACAAATAAAATTAATATGTTGGTCTTGCTCTGGTCATACAAATAATAAGAGTGACTCCGATGGAGAGGATACCATTATTTGTATCTAAGTGTATACCATTACTTAATACTAAGTCCATTACCTTGTAATGAGTTCCTTCAGATGGAGAAGTGAACACATACTAGGTAACTTTCTACAATTATCCCTAAAGAAGTTTGTACTTGTGATCCATAATTATACTCATCTGATATGGAGGAAGGCACTAAAGCCAACGCGCAAGTATAATTACATCACCTACAAACCAGTAATGGAGACCATAGGATTTATACTAAATAAATATCCTCTCCTACTTAGTTATTTAACAATGAGGGTATTTCTACTAGTTGATATTATGTCCATGTTGTCCATTATTAATGTAGCCTTAGTTTTTCAAAAAAAACATCCACACAATAATAAACATGCATAATCAGAAAAAGCAAAATGGCAACAAATAAGAGAAAAATATCCAACTATTATGGTCATCTTTCCTGGTCCGTCCTTAGTTATCCGAATCCAAAATCTGGCACTGCGCAAATCTATTCGGTTTTGGCTGTCGATTCCTTTATCGAAAATCATATGTCTGCCTCTGGACTACTTAAAACCAGCATCTCGTCCGGCATCAGAAATAGCCACCACCACCATCACGATTGATCAAAAATAATTAAAATTACATCAATCATATGCCTCCCGAAAGAGTTCACACATAATCTGGATTGAAAAATTCAAATAATAAGTACGATCAAACCTCGTAATTTTAATTACATCCACAGCAACAACAACATCTACGACATGTCCGTGGTTTAAACAACACAATCAAAAACATGTATTGGACCATAATAGTTGGATCTAAGATGCCTGCAAAACTGAGTTAGAACAGATCTACATCTACCGACTGTTACACAGCGCAGGTTTTATTGGACAATATGGACGTATCAATCAATACGCAGATCTAAAGTGGCTTTGATACTTTGGTATGCGTATTGATCGATAGAAAGTTAAACAGATTTAATACGTGTTTTAACCCTTCATAGGCGGAAACTAGGGTTCACGAATTATACCTGCGACGGAATGAAGATAAGTAATTCCTGGCAATCTTGAGCGGACGACCCCAAGATCTTCTGCACGTATTCCTTCCTCGAGTTGGACATCGTGTGGACGATGATCTCCCAACCTTTTCTTCTCCTTGGCAGCCCTCTCTTTCTCTCCTTACGTGAATCACGAATTTAGAGAAAGCTTCAGATTTCTGATCAGAAATTTGGCGGCCAAAGAATAGAGGATATATATAGGCTACGGCAGGGACCATGAGAAAAAAATTAGGGTTAGGCCTCCTAACGGATCTGGATATCCCGTGTTCAGTCCGAACACACAATCCAGGCCCATTAACAATAGCTCGGTCCACTAATGAGCTATTATTGCACTACCTCCCTAATCCCAAATTATATTTATGGGCTCATTTTATTATATGCTCGTTTGGCTCCCCATGTTAAGATATCGTATGTCCGTCGATCAAATTAAGTTACTAACAACTATATTGATTCGACAATGGGGACACAAAACTGCAGGAAAATATAATGCACATCGCTATTTCGACGGTACAGACCAGTACACCAACATTATACCATTATTTGTAACAACAGGTCTTTAACTTAAAAAGACTCACAAGCCGGTATACTTTCGGTATACACCGGTATACTAGCGGTATGTCATTTGTGTCCGAGAAATAACATTAAGGGTTTGAAACAAGTTCCGGAAACTAAATCTCATCCCGAAAGTTGTAAAATTCAAGTATAACCATGAAAACAATACTAGAGAAAGGTCGTGCATAACATATATACTAAGTTTTATGGCAATCACTCTAGTGTCGTTCCTGATACAGAGTTTTCCTACAAAGAAAATATTAGGATTTTACAGGAAATCAAAACCTATCTCAGACCAAATTTCAAGACAGAAAAATGACGATAATCTCAAGAGAAATATATTTAATAAAGCAAGTACTAGACAATAGTAGCTATCAAAGCAATTGTAAACAAAATAGCAGTAAAAACAATATTTGTCTAGTTGTTCGACAAGATATACTAACTTAATATAGCTACAAGCCTAACTCTTCAACTCCACCACCAAGAGGGGTTCAGAAAATACAATCCGAGGCCCTGAGACCAAGCTCCTGGTTCATGAGAAAAATGGAGAGAAAATGAGAAGAGAATATGAGTGGAGAGAGATTGAAAAAAAAATGAAAAGAAACAAAAGGGTATATATAGAGAAGGTGAATTAATCGTGACCATTCGATCGCGATACATGACTCGATCTGAATCGAACTAGGTCGTTCAGAAGAAAACCAAAAAACTAATAGATAATAGAATGTATTTTTAATATTCATAAAAATATCTAAATACTAGTTATGAAAATAAAGGAATACTATTCACGAAAATATCTGAAATCAAAAATATCTAAAAACTCCGACGGTATGTCGGTCAAGTAGTAAACTCTCAAAAATTAAGTTTTTCTAAGTTTCTCCGCAAGTAGAGAAAATATAGAGTACAATATAATACGTATCCATATACAAATACAGATACTGCGAGACGAGTCTCACAAATCTTTACGAAGCCTCTTTTAGGCCCTCGGGTTCAGCTTCTTTGTAACAAGCTAGACATGATTGACATCTATGCTCCAACTTGAGTGAGGGTGTTGAGTATTGGTTATTAGTTATATTGTTTTGTGCCATATCAAATAGAGAATAAGGAGGATGCTAGTCCTCTCCTTTGTCACGGCCCGACCCGAGAAATCGTTCATCCTCGTATCGATTTTATCCGAATCGATCGTCCTCGCGGGGGCATGATATCGCACGAGTTTGGAGTTGCATTCGTGCAAGGCAAGATGATAGATACTCGTACAAGGAAAGATAACATATTCTCAAAATGCTTGTCTCAATTCAGTACAGTAATAGTAGAAGAAGGATGGAGACACATCAGAGTATGCAAAAGAATCACTTTATTAATTAAGCAGCTGAATACAAGACTCTGATTAGCCGAAGTGAACATGCCAATTAGGCTTACAAAACTCATGATCTCTCTAGCTTACAAAAGATATCTTCGTTCCATATCATGTCTTTTATAGCACATCCAATGATCCCCGACCGAAATATCTTCATGTTGCATACCGAGTTCCAGTGCGGTCGCATGCCTCGAAATGCTAAGAAACTCCATGCCTCAGCATGTCCAAGTGAAGCTCTGCTACGCGTAAACCATTCCCTGAACCTGCAAGCAATATAGTGGAGGATCGGTACTAATCCTCTCGCATACTTATGAGACCCTACTCGCCTAAACCAACACTAAGTAATTAGTGAAACATATATCTTATTATGTGGTCTTTATATTATTACCTTAGGATTCGTTTCATGGCATAACTCATGCAGTAAAGTATGTTATAGATAGCAAGTGAATCATAAATTTATCCAATATCGTGTCTATGCAATAAAGACTGTTAGCCATATAATGTACATAAATATGGTGATCTTGCACATCTTCGTCTCCAATCGCAAGCCTGCAAACCAATTACAATTCACGTAACCAACTAACTACTTTAATAAATCATAAGGGTGGCAGGATCTTGGGCTACACACAATTCTAATCTTAGTCCATCGGCCCTATAATATGAAAAGTTATGGCATATCGAGCCATAATGGAGTGTATCTTAACGTATGTTCGCAATTTCTCCCCGTATGGGTTGCTAGCCCTGTATCCGAAGGATTCCGAACTTACTAGTATTGTGGCTTATCACATTAGTGGCAAGTCGTAACCTGTCCTAATAAAGTGCACCACAAATACCAATCATAATTCTCTCCTAGGACGAACGGTCCTGGTGTCCCGGTGTAAACTCGTTCGAGGGAAGCAAAACTCGTGCACAGGTTATCTAAGTCCATTGACCATACAATACGTGTAAAAGGATTAGAAGCCATCACAATCACAAGCACATTCTCAAGTCCAACTCATAAACCACATCGACTTGCGTCAACATCATTCTATCTCAAGTTCCATCGGCACTATGCCCCAACACATCCATATTGAAGCATAATATCCCGAACGATGACTCGTAGGTTCCGAACACATCCGTAGCAATACGCAACATCTACTAAATCAAACTATTCATAAGTTATTCGCATAATAGCAGTTTCATGACAATTGTGCCACAATTGCATGCTTCAGGGGCGAAGCATATCCTTCAATATTTTGACAGTTTTGTGGCGTTGTGCCATAAATTTTCTACTTCACTTATGCAATCGCACAATCTTCATGCACAGATACACGCTCGACATCGTCATTCAATGTTCTAGGCCTAGTGTTCAATATTTTTTAGTCGTGCACTTGATGCATGCCTCAATATTTGTCTTCTAATGTTCTAGCATCAATGTCTTTTCGCAACCCGTGCACTTGATGCACGTCACCTAAATTGGTCAATGTTAAATATTTTATCTTAGTTTTTGAAGAACACTACGACTTTATACTCATTTAAGCCACGCCCGTGGACTCCTCGAGGATATCCCGTATATAAGGTACATTTTCTTAGACATGAAGGAGTAGGGGAGAAGGGTCTGAACCCGTCCACCTTAAGCTAATGTGCCGATCACTTTGCCAAGCCGATGCGACCTGACACATTAAATTTATTGCACGATCAACTCGTCTGAGCTAACCATGTGAGCACTTTGTGCTCCTTCACACTAATCCACTGATTCGATCTAACGTCTACGCCTCGGCTCGTTATAAGGGGCTCCATACAAGATTTTCACATAAAATCAACTCAATCAATACTTCTTCAATTTGTAATCATACCTCCTCGAATTAAACTCATACATTATCCCACTAATCGACTCAGTGTAATGCACCGTACAGTGTAGGGCATTACATAATATACCACTCAGAACAAGGTTCGTCCTCGAACTGAAGCAACACGCAATCCATACGTTTCTCTTGACCGCATCGAATTTTCGATCCATGTGATTTACTCATCAACGATTCGATTCACTTTTGTGGTTCCATCTCTAGCGTTCCTACAATTTCTTTAACACATCTCGATCCTTTCTATAGTTTTGAATGAATTTAGTATACCATTGAGTTTAGATCGTGTACATATTTAAGGCATTCCCAAAATATATGCATTTCAGCCAAGCATAATGGTAGAGAATTCGAGCAAAGCTAACAAGTTTAACTTAAATCCTTAAACACGAGCCACCCCATATTCAAAGCGGTCAGATCTTAGCGTATATTCCCAAAATCCTTCGCTTATGCATCATTCAATATCTTTTGATCATCCACAAAATTCCATATCGCATGATTATCCACCAAGCATCCCCGCATACAACATGATTCAAAACCTTATTTTTGATTCCGTATATTTTATTATCGTCGAACATACTCGTTGTCTCAAATTGTTGCGCATCCGATCGCAACAAGTCTCCGCAGCGCCTACTCGTCCGACCATTTTTTGTCTATTGTACAACTCAAGTCTATCGTCTAATTATCCATAAAATTTTGCCTCAATGACATGGGCTAAGTCTAACATGTTCAAATTTCCTTTGCCTACAATTCGCACTATGCCTTGTACGCAACTATTTTAATATAATTTACGTTCTCTTGAACTACCTACGCAACACAAATGTGATAATCCCCGCTAGGCGACTCACCCAGACACCGTTGTTTGCAAAAAAATAAAGTTTTTCGAGAAAACTAGATTACAAACTAAGAAAAGAAAGTACAAGAGTAAAATCTGATTCTGGGGAAGTACAACTAAAGGAATCTGATCAGAAGACGATCACTTTATCCCTTGGACGATGCGATATTGGAGGAGAAAGCCTTGAACCTTGCTGTCAGAGAGACGGAGAATTGTCGAGAATTCTTTTCAAGAACCTATGATCCTTATTCATGCTCACGAAATGATTCTGAACTCTATTTATAGAGTTTTGGGATAACCGTTAAGTAGTTATCCTGATTGGCGCATGGCACTGGGTTGACACACCATCATCCATATGTGTGAACCGTTGGCCTAACTGTATGTGACACATAGCATTCTATGAAAGAGATGCGCATGGTCGTTGGCAGTATTGCGTGTACGTTCTTCGAGATTAGTGGCATACGTGCCACATCATCTGCTTCTGGATGATAGTTGATTGATTTGCGCATGCTATCGTTAGGCGCCATCTATGAAAAGCTCTAGGCATATTTTTAAAAATTATGAAATATTGATAATTTTGCACCACCTGTAGGTATATTTTTCATGTGCAATTTATACAGCTGTTACCTTTTAGGTTTTGGCTATAAATAGCTCAAAAATGGAGAGAGAAAGTGCTCTCAGAATTTTCTATTTCTCTTGTTATCTCTTTTCTTCCAAATTCTTCAAAGCTCTATGATTCAATGGCATCCAAGAGAACTGCAGCCGAAAAGGTGAAAAAGATGGCCGAAGCCATGTCGCGCATGCTGTCAGTGATGGTGCCGCAGCACGTGGCGCCGTCGACAAGAGGCGAGGAAGACAACCCCGCCCTTGAAGGTAAAAAAAACCGATCGGGGAAGATGAATAGTATGCTCGCGCCATTTGCATGTGATGCAATCAAAGCCAATGTCGACTGCCTCTTTCAGATCGTTGGTCAGCGCTTGTGCTATTTTCAAAACATGCCACCTCTTTTAGAGTGTTGGCCTAAATCATGAATGGTGCATTCACAACACACCATGCGACATGTGTCATAATTTGGAGAACATACGCGTATTGTCATGTTGTGCAAATTGAATTAGCCATAATGAATGCACAAATTATTCAATAAACTGAGAACTGTCATGATTGTCTGCGCAAACTAAGAACTGTCCCTGTGTGCTGTGCACCATTCATGATTGGCACAGAGTTAAATAATCACATAAAACTTCTTTATTTGATTTCATCAGAACAATCTTTCATGAGTCTAACTCTTTGTTTTCTTTTGTTGTTGCCTGAGGGAAGACCCTTATGCTGAAGTACTGGCCTCTATCTTTCGGGTGTCAGAGTACCAAGAGGATCTTTTTCATGTCAATTTCCTGTAATATGATGGGCCAACCTCTAGACGAACTCTTTTGGAAACCCAAGAAGATCAGGCTCTATTGTGCTTGATGAACGACACCCCTTTTCTGACTGCGGATGGGATTCCTCACAAGAAGCCAGCTTTCCTTTTCAGAGAAGTCATAGATGCAGACTCTCAATGAAAGTCAAAGAAAGAGTTTCAAGCTTTCCTAAGGGGGAACACATTGGTGTATTACCCTGAAATGATAAGGAATCTGTCCCTGTCTCGGTATGCTTATGCCAGCTACCCGAAGAAGATGTCATGGGACATGACTCCCTTCTAACAAGCTAGGGTTGGAAGGATATGTCATAAGTTTAGGGACCGCAAGAGAGACATATACTTCTGTGCTTCTGAGAAGTATAGTACGCACATGAGGGATCTAAAGCCAAGTTGTGTACGAGCTGACGATTCGGCTGTGATGCTATCCGTCAGAATACCCATCTTCGCAAACACATATGTTGCGTCTGAATAAGAATATCCCCCCAAAACTATGAGGCTGACGGGTTTGATGCACCTAGAGATTATATGTTAGAACAGACTCTCCATGTGGG
This sequence comes from Iris pallida, assembly GCA_029216955.1. Taxonomy (NCBI): domain Eukaryota; kingdom Viridiplantae; phylum Streptophyta; class Magnoliopsida; order Asparagales; family Iridaceae; genus Iris; species Iris pallida. Next base: position 9,906,678 of record JANAVB010003600.1, read on the forward strand.
CTCTGAACAATTTCCGCAAAAAGTTGACTGAACTGGAACTTTACGAAGCCGTTTTGACTACTTCTTGCGGGATCCAGAATAATCCAACCTGTTTTTGGCTTTGTTGGAGAAGTACAACTAGGGGTGAGCGTCGGTATAATCGGTCGGTATTTGGTCGATTTTTTTGGTATTTTTTTAAATCGGTATTTGAAAAATCAATACCAATATCGTACCATTTAGAATCGGTTTTTTTTCGGTTTCGGTTAAATCGGTATTCGGTCGGTTTTGTTCGGTATCGGTATTTTACCAATTAATATTTGATCAATTAACACACTTAAAATTGTAGAACCTCTTAACCTATAATATATATTTTTTTACTTTTTGGAAGCATTAATTTTAAAAGCTAAGCCTCTACAAACCAAACTATTAATCAAAATTATTAGAACAATATGTAACAAATCGCAAACACCTAAAATGAGCTTAAAATATCAAACGCAGTCACTAAGTTTAATCTTTAGTATAAATTTAAGTAACCAAAATTTACTTCAAAATTCCATGAGAACACAAAAACATAAGCTCAAAAGATCAAAAACTCAATTCTTAGCATTCTTAACATAAATTCAAGTCCACTAAAATTCATTCCAAGTTCTAGGAAACCAACCAAAACAAACATAAAATTAAAAATGAGTAGTGTAAAATTAATCATGAACAACATTAAAAAATGTGCGCGCGTGCGTGTGTGTATATATATGTGTGTGCTTGTGTGTGAATCGGTTCGGTTCGGTATTTTCGGTATGGTATTACACTCAAACCGTTACCATTACCATTATACCGTAATTTAGTCGGTTCGGCAATTCGGTATCGGTACATAATTTTGGTTCGGTTTTTCGGTATATTTTTAATCGGTATTCGGTCGGTTTTTCGGTATCGGTCGGTATTTGGTCACCCCTAAGTACAACAGCATGAGTGGCACCTTTGCCACTTCTCAAGGGGAAATAGGCTTTGCCCTGCATGAGATGCAGTTTCTCTCACATTTACCAATGGAAGAAAACCCTTATGAAGAGTATGTGCCAACAGTAGATGAGCTGAATTCTTTGGCAAAAGAGAATCCTCGAATGGTAGCCGTCTTTGATGAGTTGCTGTGTCATTTTATGTGTTGACACAAAGTCACAGTCAACCAAATATTGATAACATTGACTAAATAATACTTGTGATAATTCAATACGACACACGACGACTACATCCAGCTCAAGACAGACGACAGCTCAGTTTTGCAAATGCCAGTCATTTTTGAGTCTGTATTTTTATATTTATTGAGTCTAGACTGATATAAGCTGAGTTGTGCTGAGCTCTTGAGACTTAACCTATAACCTACCCAAAATCCATAAGCTCCACACATCCAAATAAGCCCATTGGACCCTAAGACCCATTCTGTGCTCTAGAGACAGAGTTCGGGCCGAACACTGCCTCCACACAGAGTTCGGGCCGAACTCTGGCCCCTAAAAATCAGCACCCTAATTTTTAGGGTTGGCTGGTTGCTAGTTGTCCAACGGCCAAATTTTTGAAAAATTCTAACATAATTCTGGCCGAATTCTGTCTGCTAATATCCTATAAATAGGCCATAAATTCTCTCATTTTCATTCATCCAATCTTCTCTTCTCTTCTCTCTAAAGCTCAATATAAGCCATACCCTTCTTCATCTACTAGCCACAAGCTCTCTAAGCCTCAAGTGCTCAGCATCTCTCAGCTAGGAGTTTGTGCAAGAGTTCAAGAAGTCGCTTAGAAAATTCCAAGCATCGCCACTGCGATCCTTTGTAAGAAGTTGACGTGCTCTTCTGAAGAAAAGGCACGGGGTGTAACTATTATTTCACAAATAGTGGATTTAATCCTGAGCTAGAGTTCTCAGGCCTGGACTAGTCCTCCACGAGGGAAACCAGGTTAAAATCGACTGTGTTTGCGTATGCTTTCTTGCTCCTTATTTATTTCCGCATTTACTCTGATTAATTTTAGATTGTGAAAGAGTTGATTTTTTAATTGGATATTATTGCTATAAACTCTATTCACCCCCCTCTAGAGTTGCCATCTGTTCTTCAATTGGTATCAGAGCTCTATTTTCTAAACAAGGACTAACATCTTAGAGCTGATCCATGGCAACCACACAATCCTTGATTTCCAATCACGGTGAAGGGCAGTCCACTCATAGGCCTCCCCTATTTGATGGAACTAACTACACATATTGGAAAACAAGGATGAGATTTTATCTCAAGTCGCTAGACTTTGACCTGTGGACTATCGTCACTGACGGTTACAAAAAGTCTGCCAGAATAGTTGTCAATGGTGATCTCATTGAGAAATCACATGACAAATATTCTGACGAGGAGAAGAAACAGGCAAGTCTAGACGCGAGAGCTATTAATGCTTTATTCTGTGCTATAGACAGGAATGAGTTCAACAGGGTCTCTACATGCACCACCTCTCACGAAGTATGGAGACTTCTAGAAGTGACGCATGAAGGAACCACCCAAGTCAAGGAATCAAAGATAAGCCGTCTACTCAAGAATATAAGACTTTCAAGATGAAGCCAAATGAGAGGATCACGCAAATGTTCACAAGATTCCTTGACATCATCAACCTCCTGTCTTCGTTCGGCAAGCAATATTCAAATCACGAGAAGATTCGTAAGCTACTTAGGGGGCTACCAAAGATTTGGAACCCTAAGGTGACAGCCATCATAGAAGGAAATGATCTCACAACCATGTCCATGGAGACCTTGATGGGAAAGCTGATGACTCATGAGCTTGACCTCAAGGACTTCGAAGAGCCTGCTCCTAAAGCTAAGGAGATCGCACTCAAAGCTCACCGACGGAGGGCTGACCCCCAAGAGACGGATGACGACAACTCGGAAGGTAATGATCAAGCTCTCCTCGTCCGCAACTTTAAGAAATTCCTTCACTTCAACCAAAGAAAGAAGGAACCACAAGAAGACGACGAAGAAGAGCCAATCTACTACGGTTGCAAAAAGATGGGACATGTCCGAAAAGACTGTCCATACTTAAAGAAGAGCAACCGCTATGAGAAGCCATACAAGAAGACCTCCTCAAAGAAATATGCCAACACAAGCATTTGGCATGAAAGCGAAGCTAGTGACTCCGAGGAAGAAAAGGACTCTCCTCAAGACACGGCAAATGTGTGCCTAATGGCAACTTCCGACAAGGTATCAAACGAAACCCTTGATGACTTCACTTTTGATGAACTTGGCGATGCGTTTACCGATTTACTTGATGATCATAAAAAGGTCATTGGTAAATATAAACATGCCAAGGAAAAGATCAAAAGTCATGAAGTCAAAATTCAAAGACTTTCTTTACTGCTTGATAACATTAGAGACACTTCACCCACGGATGTAACAGATAAGGTATCTAAGCTTAAAATAAACTTGCATGATACCGAAGCACGCATTGAACAACAAATACAAGAAATCACCACACTCAACATGGAGCTTGCAGAAGAAAAGAGTAGACACAAGATTTCTATTACTAAGATATATGGTTTGAATGCTAAGGTTACTGAACTGCAGGCTGTCTCTAAAAACTAGAGACTAAATTGGGAAAACAGGTTGCACAACCTCAAACCCAATCATATGAGACACACACAAAGCATGACACTTCTCATACTAGTCACACACGTCATCCACCTGCAGCACGGAATCATGCATACATATACACACACTTTCACAAAGTATACAAACCACATGCACGTAGAAATAACTCTCATATGTTACACAATCATCATGCTACACATAGATACAATCATCACAATGTTGCATAAAAACACAATCAACATCACTCTACATATAGAAATCATCACCATGTCATACCATATAGACAATATCACCATGCCACTCCACATCACTCTATATATAGTCATCATCACCATCCTAACTCTACATATCATCATACTTCTCCTCACTACTCTGCTTATAGACATCATCAACATGCTCCTAATGTAAATAGGAATGCTACATGTACTTATTGTGGTTTATATGGACACATTTCACCATAATACAGAATTAGAAGATTAGTAGATAGAAAGATATATGCATGGTTTCCAAAAACTAACTTTTCAGGACCCTCAAGAACTTGGGTATCAAAGGTCACATCTACTCTTGATGTAGGTGGACCTTCCCTCCTCAACTAAGAGTAAGTGGATTCTCGATAGTGGATGCTCACGGCATATGACGGGAGACGCAAATCTTTTTGCATCACTATCGATGAAGAGAGAAGGATACGTATCCTTCGGCAACAACCTAAAAGTTTATATTATAGGTAATGGTATTATTGGTCATCCTCTCCCTCCCGTAATAAAGGATGTCTGCCTAGTGACCAAGTTAAAGCATAACCTGCTCAGTATTAGTCATCTTGCTGACCATGGATATGACATTAACTTTGGACAAAATAAATGTTTTATTTATGATAGGTCAACAGGAGACATCGCTTTTGAAGGGATAAGAGAGGATAACATTTATATTTTCTATTTGTCTAGAGATACTAACAATGCAGGTAGATGCCTATATGCTCATAAAGATGAACGATTACTATAGCACCAGCGTCTTGGTCATGCCAATATGGATACTATATCTAGGCTATCGACCAAGAAGCTAGTTAGAGGCTTGCCCGATATCACATTCAAAAAGGACATGGTATGTGCCGAATGTGAATTGAATAAGGCAATCAAGTCCTCATTTCATTCCATTAACTCTGTAAGCACTACTAGACACCTGCAACTTCTCCATATGGAATTATTTGGCCCTAGTAGAGTAGCCAGTCTTGGTGGAAAACTCTATGCCTTTGTTATTGTTGATGACTTTTCAAGATTTACTTGGGTTTTCTTTCTTACAAACAAAAGTGATGCTATTTCTGTTTTCAAGATTTTTATTAAGAAAGTTTAAAACGAAAAAGGCTACATGATTACTCGAATCCGAAGTGATCATGGAGGCGAGTTCAAAAATTTTGATTTTGAAAAGTTTTGTGATTCTAATGGTTTTGATCATAAGTTTTCTTGTCCAAGAACTCCTCAACAAAATGGTGTTGTGGAGCGGAAGAATAGGACTCTTGGCGATATGGCTAGGGTCATGTTGAACAAGTTTTTACTTCCGAAATACTTTTGGGCTGAAGCTGTCAGTACAGCATGCCACATTTTAAATAGGGTGCTTATTCGTCCTATTACGAAGAAAACACCCTATGAGCTTTGGTTTGGGAGAACCCCAAATGTTTCGTATTTTAGAGTTTTTGGTTGTAGATGTTTTATCCTTAACACCAAAGACAACTTAGGCAAATTTGATGCCAAAGCTGACGATGGTATTTTCCTTGGCTATGCTGCCAAGAGCAAGGGATATAGAGTTTTTAACAAATGCTCATTAATTGTGGAAGAGTCTACAAATATGACTTTTGATGAAGATAACAGTGCAGCAGCTACTCTTGATGATGATGTTGAGCAATCAACTTCTACTCCAATGAACACCACAACCGAGACCAATTCTCTGGAGGGCTTGCCAAAGAAATTCTCTTTCAAGCCTTCACATCCAGAAAATTTGGTAATAGGTGAGGTGTCACGTGGAGTAACTACTAGATCATCACTAAGAGACTCTATTGCTAGCACTGCCTTTATTTCACAAATTGAGCCGAAAAACATTTTAGAAGCTTTCAAGGATGAATTTTGGATTTCTGCTATGCAAGAGGAACTCAACCAATTCGAGAGGAGCCAAGTATGGGAACTCGTTCCTAGACAGGCTGATCACTCGATTATTGGTACTAAATGGGTTTTTAGAAACAAAGTGAATGAAGATGGTTCAGTCACAAGCAACAAAGCACGTCTAGTAGCTCAAGGATACAACCAAGAGGAAGGTATTGACTACGATGAGATGTATGCTCCGGTTGCTAAATTGGAATCCATTCGGATGCTTTGTGCATTTGCAAATTTTCAAAATTTCAAATTATTTCAAATGGATGTTAAAAGTGCTTTCTTGAATGGATTTATTAAGGAGGAAGTTTATGTAAAACAAACCCCTGGTTTTAAAAATCACAAATTTCCTGACCACGTGTTCAAGCTAAAGAAAGCGCTGTATGGCCTCAAACAAGCCCCTAGAGCTTGGTATGAACGGCTAAGCAATTTCTTGCTTGAGAAAGGTTTTTCAAAAGGGAAAATTGATACCACACTTTTTATAAAATCTTTCAAGGACACTATTCTTTTAGTACAAATATACGTAGATGATATTATATTTGGTTCTACTGATGAAACCCTTTGTCAAGATTTTGTCAAGTATATGCAGACCGAGTTTGAGATGAGCATGATGGGGGAGCTCAACTACTTTCTTGGGCTGCAAGTCAAACAAATGTTAAATGGAACCTTATCTATCAATCAAAGTATACAAAGGACATGCTGAAGAAATTCAACCTTGACAACGTCAAACCAATCAGCACTCCAATGGCTACTTCAACCAAACTTGAACCAGATGATAGCGGCAAACCCGTAGATCAACGTAAGTATCGAGGTATGATAGGCAGTCTACTCTATCTTACTGCTAGTCGCCCTGATATTATGTTTAGCGTTTGCCTGTGTGCTAGATATCAAGCAAATCCTAAGGAATCACACATGACCGCTATTAAGCATATCTTTTGATACCTTAAGGGTACGGTTACAGTGGGCCTATGGTATCCCAAGTCAACATCATTTGACCTCATTGGTTACTCTGATGCTGACTTTGCCAGATACAAGGTCGACCGTAAAAGTACGAGCGGTACGTGTCATTTATTAGGAAAGGCTTTAGTCTCTTGGTTTAGCAAGAAGCAGAATTCTGTCGCACTATCCACAACAGAAGCTGAATACATCGCAGCTGGGCATTATTGTGCACAAATTCTGTAGATGAAGCAAACCCTTGAAGACTACAACTTATCTTTCATGCATATTCCAATCTTTTGTGACAACACTAGTGCTATAAATCTTACTAAGAATCCTATTTGTCACTCACGCACGAAGCACATTGAAATACGTCATCACTTTTTGCGTGATCATCAGCAAAATGGCACGATTAACTTAGAATTTATTGATACTGATCATCAGTTAGCAGATTTTTTTACAAAACCATTATCCGAAGAGCGCTTCAATTTTCTTTGTCATGAACTTGGAATTTTAAATGAAGCTGTTATAAATTAAAATCAACCTGCGTAAATATCGAGTATATCGTGATTCTCTTATGATGAACTTGCTATGGTACAAGCCGAAAGGGCCCTTCTGACAACAAGGCGTAAAAGCCTAAGCGACACGGTGCACTAGTCCTCAGGACTACCGCTAGCCGGGATCCGACCCCTGCAGCTAACCCATGGCAGCTTCAAAATATTGAATTATGATATAATTCCTTGTTTATTACATGGTTAATTTTCTATTTATCACTTGCTGAAATACAAAAATTTCAACTTCACTTCGTGTTCATTATCTATTATTCGCTGTTTATCTCTTGGATCTTTTCTTGAACTTATACTCATGTTCATTGTGATCTTAAAAACTTAACCATTTTTACTCCATATTTGCCTGATTCCTGTTCTGTGACCAGAATCCGAAATTCAGGCCGAACTCTGCCCTTACCAGAGTTCGGGCCGAATTCGGCCTGACTGTTCCAGAACCGGGAACAGTCTCAGCCGTTGATCAAAATTTAGATCCAATGGCCATTATTTGCTCCGACCAATTGGAAACCCTCACATATTTTCGGGTTCCCCTCCTTCTTCTTCCTCATTACCACCTTTTCCACTTCTCAAACATCTTTTTCTCAAAACCCTAACCCTAATTTCTACTTTCTAGAGCTCATTTCTTCCCCAAACTCAAGGGGAAGGCTTCTTTTTCAATTCTCCTTCACTGTTCATCACTAGTTTCAGGTATAATTATATACTTTTCTATATCTCAATTTCTTTCATTATCTATTGTGTTATGGCTCTACGTTTGCTCAACCGCGGGAAGAGACTTCGGACCGAGGGAGCATCCTCGTCGAATGCTCCTCTTCCCGTTGAACCGCCCGTTGCACCACCCGTTGCACCGGCCATTGAACAACAACTTCCAATCCATCCGTTGTTCAATCCTCCACGTCCATATGATCCAAACACTTTTGACGACCGAATTTTTGTATCACTAGACGCATCAAATGATTGGTTTAGTGATTTTCGGACACGTCCGGTGTTTGCGGGGCACCCTATCAACTTTACTATATTCTCACAATATGATGCACTTTTTTATGACCTTTGCCTTGATGAACTTGTTACCACAAATTCGGTCATTTATCGTAGTGCTATTCAAATGTTTTACTGCAACCTAACCCATGATGATGCTCATATTTATTCACGGGTTGCGAAAATTGATATCTCTTTTGACGATTTTGAATTGGCCGAATATCTTGAACTTCAAGAGCATAACTCATGGGAAAAGCTTGTTGAAGCTAGATCATTTCAATTTCCCGAAGGGATTTCACTTGAAAGCTTCAAGGACGACTTGTGTAGCCCAAACACACGTTCTCGTAAGCTTTTGGCTAAATTCCTCAATCCCTATTTCTATGAACTTTATCGGATCATTTTCAACACCATTCTACCCAAAGCGGGTTCTACCGATGAAGTAACTTATTTTGAAATCTCGGCCTTATACCATCTCCACTTCCAAGTTCCCTTTAATCTTTCACGCACAATGATGGATTGGATGATTAATTGTAGGAAGAAACCAAGATCTTTGGTTTATGCATTATACCTTCCTATGATCTGTCACGACCCGCACCCACTGTAAGGGTACGAGGACGTAACAACGCCCAGCCTACGTCGCAGTGTCGGCGGTAGAACGCTGTCCTAGGTCATAACATCTAACAGATAAGGGTATAATACAGTTATACTCCCCGAATGGGAGTGACATAACAGAATATAACAACCACATTTAAGGTAGAACATGAAAGGAAAGATAGATAAATATCCAGAAATGAAAACACAGAGATACAACCCAGAGTTCTAAGTGTCTAAATTAGTACATATCCAATAATATCTCATAACTCAATACAGAATCCAGAAAGATAAAGACATCCTAATCTAGGGAAGTAACATCAACTGCTAGCAGGTCCAAGTCACTAGTGATGTCTAATGCTGCACCAAGAGGGATAGACACCAGAGCCTCATCATTCACTGTAAAATTTTTAACAGGTCCAGTCAGGACAGGAGCGTGTACAGTACATCTCAACAAAATCATAACCGGTTAGGAAATATAAACATACTAGAGAGTAAGATACAGGATCTGAAGAATAATATGATAAAAAGAGAGAGACTGTAAGTAAATAGCTATAATATATAGAGAACGAACAGTGCTAGTGATTCAGAGCACAAGATGGTTATGTAGACGGCACGATGTTGTACACGAGTAATCTACAGAGGTTTGTACACGAGTAATCTACTGGATTGAATACATAACCACTTCTACTCTCCCGCCCCAATCAATACACAAGGATCCAGCTACGTTATGTTATTGTACACGAAGGTCATGTGAATACATGATTATACACGATTCACACGTTTCGTACACGAATGTAACAAATACAAAGAGTACACGATGTTCCCGATAAAGTACACGAATACGAATACCCGATGTATCCGCTAAGGGGATAACATCGCACAACCAGATCCATATAGTACTAATCCGTGTTTCCAACGTGTCAGCATCATGTAAAGTAATCTAAAGCAGGAAATATAATCCTAAATAAGATATGAAATGATCAGAGAATGTACTCGCCTGTAACCGGTGAATCTGAGAGAATATATACTGTCCGAGGAGGGGTGTATGTCTCCTATAGAACAGTACAAGTCACTATAAGTCTACAATGATAATAAGATGCACATTAATGCATTCTACATGAATCTAGGTCAATCTAGACCAAAGTCAACTCTTGGTCAACTCTGGTCAACCCTAGAAGTCAAACTAGGTCAACCAAGTCAAACCTAAGTCAAACTAGTCAAACTAGTCTATTCTAGGTCTAACAAGCCATTCTAGGTCCTAACAAGGCTAAACAGTCTATTCTAGACTCCATACTAGGCATACCATGCCATAGCCAACCCATAACTCATCTATATGTCATATATATCTAACCTATATTACACACATTAGTATATCATGCAATCTCATATAGGAATACATATATAGGCTATCTATGATATATCCCACATCTATATAGGATACATATATACATATATATACCATCTAAAATAGAAGTAAACCTAAACATACATACACCTATTATCTATATATGCACATTATACAAAGATATACATGTACATATATATTGGGATAGGAAGGGTATGTGGTGTCCAAGTGTATGTGTGTGTGTGTACCATGGAAATTGGGTGTGTGTGAAATACAAGAGTGTGTGTGTCAGTGACATGAGACATGTGTGATAGATAAGTGAGGGTGTGTGTCATATGGGAAAGTGTGTGTGTTAGTGAGCAGCCAACAGTGAGTGAGAGTGTTGTAAGAGTTCAAGAGTGAAAACAGTGAACAATAGGCTAACAGTGAGTGATTTGTGTGTAGTGTAACATGTGTGAAAGAGTGAACAATGTAATTCTGAATTTAACAGTGGCATTAGGCTAAACAGTGAATAAGAGAGCCACATTACATTAACAGTTAACCCAAATCAGTCCAACAATCCAGGTAAAACAACCCTAAACAGTTTAGAACAGTCCAAACTAATTCGCAGGTCAATACAACACTGTATTCATTCCATAGTTCACAATTAACCCAAAATTCAGTTTGAAACAGTCCTAATATAATGTCTAGGTTAATACCACATAATTTAGTTCAAAGTGCAACCTCAAAAACAGTTTAAAACATCCAAATAAACCCAGTTTTTCAGTCCTATGTTCATTCTCAGATTTGAGCCTCAAATCACTTCAAAACAGACCCAATTTTGACACACACTTAGGATCCACATATGTGCACATATTAGAGTCTTAATTACATGCAAATAACAGTATAGATTAGGTAAAAATTGATGCTAAATCTCATTTTTAAAATCTGGGAAAAAACAGGATATATGGACAGTTTCACAGTTTTTAGGATAATAGGGAAAATGGAAATTGATCTAGAAAATTAAACTAAAATGGTCAATTAATGGTTGGTAACATATCTACATATTGCATATGTGTCACACAAGAGTTTGTGTCCACTCAAGTGGACACACACGTGTCCAATCACAGGAAATGCAAAAATAATGCACAAACTAGACTTCTCCTCGTGCACGCGTTTACGTCGTTCGTGTGCACGACACGACACGACACAACCCACGTAGTTGTGTCCTAGTATCGACCTAGTGTAGGTCTAGGGTTAGCACACCCTGCCACGTGTCCACGTCGCGTGTGCGAGACACGGGACACGCGTATCAGTGCCCAAATTCGACAGCCGCGCGCACAATGCATTCCCCGTGCGCGTGCTCGTGCGTGTCCGACACGACACGTGGGCTCATGTAACTTGACACAAGGGGTGGCAGACATTGCCCCTTGATGTGTGTCAAGTCTCAAGTGTCGGGGTGGCGTGTCCGTGTCGCAATCGAGCCCGAGTAGCTGGGCACGCACAGTGCCCGTGCACGCCCACGCGCGATCGCGTGTACACGTGTCTGTGCAGACTCAACACGACACGAAAATGACACAAAAACATAGAAACCCTATAAGCGAGACCAAAACCTATTTTTTTTATTCAAACACTTCTCCAAAATTCATACGAAATGCCCATTGGGGCATTTCAACAACACATAGAACTAGCCACTGATACGTATCCAGTTAGGACACGAATGGACATAAAATTTTAGGGTTTCCTATTCCTACAGTTAGGTTAGGTCTAGGGCTCCCTAATGATGCAAAAATTTTAGGATTCTAAGGTGAGGAATTGAATTTACCTAAGAGTATCAAAAGCCTCAAAAAGCTTCAAAGATAGGTGCTCCTCTTGATGGCCAAACTCTTCCAATGCTCTCCAAATCTGAGAATACTTGATACCAACAACAAGTAGATAGAAATTACAACCCAATGCAATTTGTTTGGGTTAAAAAGGAATTAAAATGGATTTACTAGGATTTTTGGAAGATGGAGAATTACCTCTTTCTTAAACTTGGCAAGAATTCCTAATGGAGGCTAGCCCTAACTTTGAGGGGTATTAAATAGGATGGAAGAGACCATTATGACCAGCCATGGGCTAATTAGGATTAGGGTTAGCTACATGGTGTGGGCCTATGGACTTTAAGGCTTAAGTCACGACTTATAAAATCATAAGCCATTCTAGCCTAACCAATTCCTAATCTCCCCAAACAAGTTTCAATGAGTTAAATCTCACTAACTTCGGTCAAACCAAGGTTACTTAACCTAACCAAGTGGTCATAACCTAGGTTAATCTCTAGGTTAGTCTTCTAGTCAACACTAGTCAAAGTCAACTATAGGCCCAAAATCAATTATACTAAAAATCACTAAAAATCATATTAATTCTAATAAATCTACATAATAATAACTATCACTAACCATGGTTAGCTAAGACTAGCTGTGACTAATCTAGGTTAGGTCCAAACCAAGTTAGGCTAATCACAAAACATGGCAATCAATTAAATAATATTTTAATCACACCATTCTTAATAATACATTAAAATCCAAATAATATTTATTAAATTCAATTTAAATTCAGAATGACAAAAGTACCCTCGAACTGGAAATAATAAATGAAACACCCTAATCACATAGTCAGGCTCTAGGTTAAGCTGTCTCTAGTGTTACACTATCAAAACACCAAAATCATAAGTCATGATTTAAAAATAGTTTTAAAATGATTTAAAATACCAAAAATTATATAATAATTTAAATATAATTATTTAAAAGATTAAAATTACAAAATTTCAAAATTATCCTCATTTGGAAAACTGGGTGTTACAATCCTACCCACCTTAAAAAAATTTTGTCCTCGAAATTAAAATGTTCCTACCCCTTACAGGTCAAACCCCCACAATCAAAGTCTCAAAACTTAATCAATCATAAAATTTAAAAGGACGGCATACAGGATCATGGCATACGGTGGTAATGAAAGTCTCATCTAGGTATACTAGTCACACTAGATCAAAGCAATCATAAGGTATCAAAACATACAACAATATGGTAGGGTGTATCAATTCTCAAAGACTGGCTAAGACTCACCTCCAACTAGGTCTGGTGGCTGGAACTCCCTTCCGAAGGCGGAGTCTTGGCTGGGATAAGTGCAGCAGGACAGTCTCGCAGCCTGTGTGCAGCTGACCCACATAACAGGCACACCCCTCTTCTCTTCCTACAGATGTCCCACACATGTCCAGGCTTCTTACAGAAGGTGCCGGTAGGCACTCTCTCAGCTGGCCTCTGCTGAACAGGAGTCTGGACTGGGTAGGCTGGTCTAGGCTGATAGTCTGGGTGCTCATGGGGCTCTGGGTATACACTGCTCCTCGGCCTCTTAGAACTAGGCTCTCCCACTGAATATACCAAATCCCACAGTAGTTGGATCCCGCGGCCCTGCTCCTTCAGGATCTCAGCCTGAACTTTCTGTGTCTCCAACACATCCCGGAGAAGTCTGGATATCTGAGCTCCGTCAGGAAACAAACATGCCGAGGGTATGGTATGGGGTACCGCTCCTGGAGGCAGAGGAGGAGACGAAGAAGGACTCTTGGTCTCAGATGAGACTGCCACTCTCTCCTGAGTAACAGGTGGTGGAGAGAAACTCTCTGGTGAGGATGCTAACACCTCCTCGATGGCGGAAGGTGCCACTACCCTTGGGTCAGCCTGAGGGGTCACTACCTCCTGAGCAATAGGAGGTGGAAGCACACTATCAGTAGCTGCAGCTGCTCTCAGGCGACAGGCTCGGGTCATGGGTGCCATACTGGAAAGGATAAAACACAACAATCATTAAGGCTGTACAGCAGTCTACCATCCTATCTGAAAACCGATAATTATCAACAACCAATTAAAGTATAAGGGGTACTAATAAAAAAACAATCAAAATTTAAGGAACGAAAGTCAATAGCATTGAAATCCATTCACGATATATGTATAGAGAGGTAAAGATTAATTTATGCAACTACATACACCATAACATGTATACAGAACTATATATGTATATCTATATAGCTATGTGAACATAACATAGAGATAAAGGGTTAGGTTTTCATGGTAGTTGTGAAAATCAGTATAGAGTGTCAAGTGTTCATGGGTTAAAACTTGAAATGAAGGGTTCATCATTCAGCTTAGTTCAACATTACATATTAGATCTGAAATTGAACTACACATTTGAAGGCAATGAAAAAAAAAATGTTAACATGTATTCAGTTTTCAAATTTTGGAGAAATTCGAACATCAAAACCAACTCAATGTTTACCACAACCACAACCTAACATGTAAGAGTATGAACCTAACATTATATACCTGCACACAACCATGTATACGGCTCAAAACACTACAATTTAAAACTGCAATTTGAACTAAACACTTAGAATTCAAGGTTAAGGGTTTACTATGTACACAGTCTCAGATTTGACAATTCAATACAAAACTCAACCAATTTCTTTAAAAAATGAAACCCTGTATATAACATACATGTGTAGTGATGTAAGCAAAACTAATAACATGAAATTTAAATTTAAATTACGAATTTAATATGGAGAAACATAGAACTAGTCACTGATACTGCACTATATTAGAATACTAGGATTTTGAGAACTTACATTAATCATATTAACATGTATTTAGATAGGTTGGTAACATGTGTAGTATGTATACGTGTCCGGCAAGTATCTGTGTCCACTATATATATTTAAGGTAATACAAGAAATAATGGCAAGAAGAAAATAATGATAAAATCCATTCTGCTTATCTGTTACAAAAAAAGGAACCATTTTGAAACCAGAGCTATAATATCAAATCCAAGTTAAGGTCTAGCAAAATCATCGATTCATTGTATTAGGAAGAATTTTTAGCAAGAAGTTACACAAGGTTATAATAATAGCTAAGCTACTCCTACTCATACTCCTACTCCTAAATTATTTGATGATGGGGTACAATTTATACAACAGAATGGTACGATAGAGATGATATGTTTAAAAACCTTTTCAAGATACAATCTGATAATCATATGTGTCTGTCCAAAATCATGTTACTCAGAGTCCTCGCCATGCCAGTAAGCAAGGCTGCGAATAACGATAGATTCCATAACTAGGGTATGCACCTCTACAATCATGTCGTCTAGAAATCTCGCTATGCCGACTAGTATAGCTGCGAGAAATTCCAATCTCATAACCAAGAAACGTACATCCGAAGCCAGGTTTCTATGTTTCTGCCACGCCAGCTAATATGGCTGCGATAAACTACAGGTTCCATAATCATGTAGACATTTTACTGTCCCTGTATTCCCGTCAATATATGTTATCAGAAAATATCGTAACTCAGGCTATAAAATTCATCTCGATAGGAAAATCAAAATCAACAACGATCCAACAAAATCAAATTCAATAATCAAGGAGTGAGAGCGAACAAAACAAGGGAAAGAATTTCAAATTGAAGTTTAAATAAGATTCTCAAGGGTCGTCCCAGGAATCTTTCAAGGAATCCTAACTGTGATTGATTACCCTCAAAAATATCCTAATCCTACTGCAGGCTGTAGTGATACTCTAGTTCGATACCGCTACAGAAACTCGACCTACATGGGCCACCACTAAAAATGTGTCACGACCCGCACCCACTGTGAGGGTACGAGGACGTAACAACGCCCAGCCTACGTCGCAGTATCGACGGTAGAACGCTGTCCTAGGTCATAACATCTAACAGATAAGGGTAATATACAGTTATACTCCCCGAATGGGGATGACATAACAGAATATAACTCAACCACATCTAAGGTAGAACATGAAAGGAAAGATAGATAAATATCCAGAAATGAAAACACAGAGATACAACCCAGAGTTCTAAGTGTCTAAATAAGTACATATCCAATAATATCTCAGAACTCAATACAGAATCCAGAAAGATAAAGACATCCTTGTCACGATCCGTTACCCAAATTGTTGGGCCGGGCCGAGCCATGTCCAGCCTACGCTTGGTTAAAGCGCAGTAAGCTGTTCTAGAATAAACAATAAAGGATCTAAGCTGCTAACAGTTCTAAAATCATATTTAAATGTTCATCACAACACAGCATCTATAAGCGAAGGTAATACAAGTACAGACTTAAAAATACATAACCAAAGTATCTAACTGGAGACAAAGTCCAGTATCCAAATATAAGAACATACCAAAGTCTAAGTCTCAAAACACAAGAAAGATATCTAAGCAAGGTTCCCCGCTGGAGCCTCTTCTAGAGCTAAGGCCAGGTCCTCAAAATCAGTGCCATGAAATGTAACACATAGCATTTCCTCCTCGAAAAGTGAACCTACAACGTTATCCTGTCAGGACGGGAGCAAGTACAACCTCTACAACTAAAATACTGAACATATAATGAAAGAGATGTACAACAAGAAACATGGTGTGATAAGTCTATAAAACAGGAAATACTGGGAACATGGCCTCATGGTACAACTAGGATTATAGTATCATAGTAATATAGGAAACATAGCATAACTGGAATCATGGTATGACTGGAATCACCGTATCATAGTAACATAGGAAACATGGCATATCGTAATCTATGATGGCAATGACACATATGTCATACAGACAGATGTATATGTAATGTTTAAAACTGTAGCAAGTACGTGATCGGTCATTAGATGTACAATGTACTGTGGTACATATAAATAAAATGTACATACGTACAAGTCAACAGGCATAGGTGTACATCCGTACAGAAATGCGGAATAATAGCCTACGGCAAGGTATGTATATAAAATGCGACCTCGCTCGCTACTATAGGGGGGTCATGATCACGTACTCAACTGTCAGTTTCCCCACAACCCATATATATAACATGTGAGAGATACAAGAACAGTAAAAACATGTAAGAGATACGAGAACGATATAGAACATGTGAGAGATACTGGGATCGGTATAAAGCACAGTAGGTACTAATAGCAGTAAAACAGGTGAAAGTACTGAGAGCAGTAAAACATATGAATACTCGGGCAGATATAAGCATAGTGAAACATGTACGGGGAACCAGTAAGAAGCATGTGAAGATATGATAACTGTCCTAAGCATAGTAGGGACTAAATTAATGTAACATGTGAAGATTTAACTTGCTACCTCGGTTAATACATGTTCTAGCATTAAAAGACAGTAAATGAGTTTGTAGATGTACTTGTCTCGAGCAAAACAAGAATACGAGTACGAAGATATAGATGTCCGGTATCCTGTCAATAGTGATATACAAACTCAGTTCTAAGCTATGATCAAGATTACACTAGTGGTGAGACACGACTCCTAACTGGACACTAGCCAAGTGGGGACCTAGCATGAAAGTCTAATGTGGAGTGCCACTATACACAAACTAACTTTCTAGGGTCTTTACACTAGTGCGAGGTGAGGTCCAATATGCCTATAACTCAAAACAACACAAAATATTGAAAGTCGTAATTATTTAATAAATAAATCAAACTGTACACTAAGTTCCAACAATTTTAGAGATAGACAAAAAGCTTAAATTATATATAAAATAAAGTACCAAAATGATCCTTGTTAATTATAGAAATTTATACTAATTTTTTTGGAATTTATAAACCCTCATAAATATTTATTAAAAATCAGCAAATGTAAATATACTGAAAATGAGTTCTGTTTTCCCATTTTTATAAAATACCAAAAGTACGTATTAAATACTGGAAAAATTATAATAAATTATCTAAATTAACATAGTATTTAAATACAATTTTTTTCCCAGATTTTTACGGCAATTAAAATATATACAAAAATCCAAAAACAGAAAGTAACAATTTATGGAAAAAATAATTAATTATAAATTAAGGATAATACATAATCAAAATCTACAGATGTTGTCGGATGATAAAATAAATATCACCAACGTGTCCAGAACGGTCAAATCAGCTAGGATAGCCTACCCATAAGTCCAATTTGGACACAGGGGCAAAACGGTAATTTTGGGTCAAAATGATGTCTGTCGTTGGACACACTTTGCACCAAAAAATATGTCAGAATAGAAGTCTACAAAATCTAGCAAATTATATGTCCACGAATCCAGAATGATGATACGAACCCAACGGTATGTCCGAAATAGGATTCCGATGTGCCGATCTCAAAATGATACGTTGACACGGACACTTAGTATCCGGTTTGCACGGAAATACGTGTCAGAGCAAATGTCTTCCAAACTTAGCAAATTATATGTCAACGAGTCCAGAATGACGATACGAACTCAACGGTATATCCGGAATTGGATTCCGATGAGCCGATCTCAAAGTGACCCGTTGACTCGAAAAGTGGAACCCGCTTTGCATCGAAATGCGTGCCAGGGCCCATGTTCTCCAAATCAAGCAAATTTTATATGAAAACATACCAGAATGATGCCACGAGTCTACTGGTGGTGTCATAAAATGAATCCGGAGTCCCGGGTTCAAAAATGGAATTTAACAAGTGCAATTTAAATAATTCGGACGGCCAACTTTGGCGTCGAATTCAACCAACCAAACGTGCTTATAATGAAACAAAACCTAAAGGAGGCAGGAAGAGGGTTATACCAGATGTGCACTGGAACTGACGGTGCACAAAACGGAGCTGCGACGACGAAGATACGAACCCGCGAAGTTGGCATCACGAAACTGTCCAAAAATAGTTCAATTTAAAACGTCAACTTGGTGGCCAGTTTTGAGGTACCAAACGACAAAATTAATAGACAAAAATTGACAGGAGTGAAGATGGATATACCAAGATTGTGACGGAGCGAAGAGTTTGCCGATCCAACGGTCGGATCTCCCAGAAAATGCGCACGAAGTTGCTATCCCGGACGCGAATTCTGACTTCGTTTCCGAGCGCGCGCCGACGGAATTTCGAAGTAAACGCACGAATCGTGTGTTTACACGTCGGAGAGGCGGGTGGTTGACAGGGAGAGGTCGCCGGGGGGTCGCACGTCGGTGGGGGGGGTCGCCGGTGGTCGGTGGCCGCGCGGTGGCGCGTGGCCGGCGGCGTGCGCGCGTGGACGGCGGCGTGCGCGCGCTGCCGTGCGCTGCCACTGCTGCTCTCGCTCGTGGGGACGGGCTGTACTGGCCTGGCGCACGCACGGCGGTCGCCAGCGGTGGCCATGCAGCGGCACGGACGATGGTGGTGGTGGTACTAGTTTGTGGTGGTGGTGTATGAAGTGGTGGTGTTTGAAGTGGTGGTGGAAGTGATGTTGGTGATGGTAATGGAGTTGGTAATAGAGTTGTGAAGAGGAGGAAAGAGGAGAGGGTGGAGCTCGGGAGGAGGAGAGGGAGGAGGCGTGCGGCCGAGAGTGGGCTGGGGGTGGGGAGTGTTGTGTGTATGAGTTGAGAGAGAGGAAGAGAGAGTGTGTTTTGTGTGTGTGTGTTGTGTGGTATAATAGAGAGTGTGAGAATAGAGAGGGAGAGAGAGATATTTGAATGAGAGGGGGGGAGAGAGAAAGAGGTCGGCCAAGGGGGGGTGAGCTGGTGTATGGGGATGGTGAGGTGTGTTGGTGTTTGTAAATAATTGAAGAGAGAGGGAAAGGTAGATATATATATATATATATATATATATATATATATATATATATATATATATATATATATATATTTGTAAAAATATATATATATATATATATATATATATATATATATATATATATATATATATATATATATATATATATATATATAGATATTTGTAAAGTGGAGAGAGAAAGATATTTTCAAAATGGGAAAAAAATAGGAAAATTATGTAAGGTATTTGGGTAGTCATGAAAGGGCAACGTGGAGCTTGGGTTCGGGTTCGGTCGAGCCGGGTCGGGCCAAAATCGAACCGGGTGCAATAATTAAATTAAAAATGAGTATTTATAATCACGGGAAAATAAATAATATGCGGGGACTCCAATAAATGGGACACAAGTTTCATGTGGGTAGTAGGCTTCATGTGGGCCACGTCCATACTTTGGGTCGGCTAGGTTGGGTCGATGTCGGGTCCCGAAATTAAATTGGAAAATAAATCGGGTTTCACGGTAGAAAATAAATCGGCCTAAATTGACCCGGAAGTTGTGCGAAGAAAATGAAGCACAAAATAGAGTGTCTGAGTGGGACACGAAGGTCATGGGTGGAGAGCGTCTCGAGTAGATCATTCATGAGAAGTTGGTTCTGAGAAAACGACTGGTCTGGTGCTCCTAAATTAAAAGTCACGGCAACGTGTAAACGACGATCAAAAATAAAAGTGGGAATAATTATTCAATGATTAATTGGTCTAAGTTGACCTGAAGTTGCGCGATACAAAAAGAGCACAAGGAAACGAATTCAAGTGGAACAAGATATATCAAAACGAAGATAATCTTGCCTACTTCAAAACTCGTGAAGAGAGTTTACAGAGATTGGTATCCCTGACGCTCCAGAAGTCAAAGTCATGGAAATGTACATTAATGATCTAAACAATTAAATAATAATATATTTATCGAAAACAATTCATTCAGAAAAATAAAAATAAACCCTGAAATTCAGGGGGCTTACATCCTACCCACCTTACAAGAATTTTGTCCTCGAAATTAAAAATCATCCAACCGGTCAAACTATAATATGTAGCTGCTCTGGCTACAATACTCAATCTGCTATCCTTGTAATCATCTCTTTTGTTTCTCCTACAAACTTTTTGGTTCCGGTTCAACTAAGTCCTTCTATCATAAACTTCGTCATACATCCTTTAGAATCTTCCATACTAACATGAAACATTTATGTATACCCTAAACTATAGGCCATTCTCCGGGTATGTCTATAAGCCTATAATGCTTAATCATCAATCATATTTCCAACCTTAATTGTAAATACTGGATTTCCTTATCGTATCCTAAGTATCCATATTCTATCAATCCACAGTTCCTTAGCATCATTTGTCGTCAATCCTTTCCTACAGCTTCTCCTTGAAATCATACTTTCAATTCTTATTCTTGGCGTAGAGCCTCTTTCTTTTTACTCAACAAGTCCTCCGAATATAAATCCTCGATTTCAAAACTCCCGATTTATTAATTACCAATGTACATATGTCTTTGTCTTGTTCCATGTCTTTTTAACTGATATTTTTCCCGATCTCGTACGCAATACGATAACTCATTCTAATCTATTCTATACCATTCCATATATCGATCTACCCTCTAATCACATGCAATTAGCTAAAGGTAACCAACCAAGATTCTACAAATGCTAAATCCTCAAACTGCTAAGCATAAGATTCTAATCCTCAATCCATAGTCACAACAATATACGATCTCATTTCTCCATCTTAGATACCCTATCATCAAGTCATACTATCAATGCAATCGTTCTCAATAGTTTCCAAGTCTACTACAGTCAGTCACACATACTCGTCCTATAAACTTAATCTAACCAATCCCTAGAAAAAGTACTTATTACAATCACACAATACATGTATAGTTATACTACAAGATCAGTTAACAAGGTTTGGCTATTTCGGTCGTCTATCAAGTAGAAGGTAACAAGGCCTAAGACTGGGTCAAGCAATCCATAACAGTGTCCAAACAAGTTAAAGGGTCAAGTAAGACGGGAAAGTTTATTGGAATATCTCCAAGAATGGTACGAAGACAACGAGAGGCATAACGAGAAGAATTATCCAAGAGGTTAACGAAGAAGAGTTTAGTGAAGTTATAGGAAAGATGGAACATAAAAATAATTATGTCCAAAAGATAACATGAAAATAATCATGTTGGAAAGTCCTAGAGAGCCTATAAAATCCTAGTTGTAGATGTAGATGGAACGGAGTTAATCAAGACGGGGAAGAATAATGATAGGAACTTATTCTTGCTCATTCGGTCATAACAAAGTAAACCAAGTTGGGATATGATCTGATAACCATACACGTCTTCCTGAAATCATGTTGCCAGAATTTTTGCCCCACCAGTAAGCTTAGATGCAATAAACGGTAGAGTTATAACTAAGGTATACACCCTATAATCATGTTATCTAGAATCCTCACCACGCCAACC
Organism: Iris pallida; assembly: GCA_029216955.1. Taxonomy (NCBI): domain Eukaryota; kingdom Viridiplantae; phylum Streptophyta; class Magnoliopsida; order Asparagales; family Iridaceae; genus Iris; species Iris pallida. The sequence goes on from JANAVB010003600.1 coordinate 9,928,848, forward strand.
GGTATGGCTGCGAGAAAATCTAAATTCTATGAATAGGATAGTATATCCAAAATCAGGCTCTACGTTTTTGTCATACCAGCTAATATGGCTGCAATAAATTCTAAACTCCATAACTAAAACAGACGTTTACCTTATCAGAATATATCACAATTCAATCCACAAAATTTATCACGATGCAAGATCAAAGTTAACAACAAAATCAGAAATTAAATTCAACAACGAATTTAAAGAAGAGCAAATGGAAATAAGTGGAAACTGATTTCTAGATAAGATTAGAGTGAGATTAGAGTGAGATCCTCAGGGGTCATCCCAAGGGTACCAACTTGGTCTAAATTGACCCACTGAAATACAAACAAGAGGCTAATCATAGCTAACGGTCCTATGCTGTGTTGAGTTCTCCTATGTTATAATCCTAGTAATCCTCTAGGTGTTCTAAATGTTATTCCTAGTGTTATCAAGTTGTCATAGATCCTAATTGCAGGCATGCTTGGTACAATAACGTAACCAAACAACTTAAGTCGAGACCTGCATGGGCCGCCAAAAAAACATGTCACGACCCGTTACCCAAATTGTTGGGCCGGGCCGAGCCATGTCCAGCCTACGCTTAGTTAAAGCGCAGTAAGCTGTTCTAGAATAAACAATAAAGGATCTAAGCTGCTAACAGTTCTAAAATCATATTTAAATGTTCATCACAACACAGCTTCTATAAGCGAAGGTAACATAAGTACAGACTTAATAATACATAACCAAAGTATCTAACTGGAGACAAAGACCAGTATCTAAATATAAGAACATACCAAAGTCTAAGTCTCAAAACACAAGAAAGATATCTAAGCAAGGTTTCCCGCTGGGGCCTCTTCTAGAGCTAAGGCCAGGTCCTCAAAATCAGTGCCATGAAATGTAACACATAGCATTTCCTCCTCGAAAAGTGAACCTACAACGTTATCCTGTCAGGACGGGAGCAAGTACAACCTCTACAACTAAAATACTGAACATATAATGAAAGAGATGTACAACAAGAAACATGGTGTGATAAGTCTATAAAACAGAAAATACTGGGAACATGGCCTCATGGTACAACTGGGATCATAGTATCATAGTAATGTAGGAAACATGGCATAACTGGAATCATGGTATGACTGGAATCACCGTATCATAGTAACATAGGAAACATGGCATATCGTAATCTATCATGGCAATGACACATATGTCATATAGACAGATGTATATGTAATGTTTAAAACTGTAGCAAGTACGTGATCGATCATTAGATGTACAATGTACTGTGGTACATGTAAATAAAATGTACATACGTACAAGTCAACAGGCATAGGTGTACATCCGTACAGAAATGCGGGATAATAGCCTACGGCAAGGTATGCATATAAAATACGACCTCGCTCGCTACTATAGGGGGGTCATGATCACGTACTCAACTGTCAGTTTCCCCATAACCCATATATATAACATGTGAGAAATACAAGAACAGTAAAAACATGTAAGAGATACGAGAACGATATAGAACATGTGAGAGATACTGGGATCGGTATAAAGCACGGTAGGTACTAATATCAGTAAAACAGGTGAAAGTACTGAGAGCAGTAAAACATGTGAATACTCGGGCAGATATAAGCATAGTGAAACATGTACGGGGAACCAGTAAGAAGCATGTGAAGATATGATAACTGTCCTAAGCATGGTAGGGACTAAATTAATATAACATGTGAAGATTTAACTTGCTACCTCGGTTAATACATGTTCTAGCATTAAAAGACAGTAAATAAGTTTGTAGATGTACTTGCCTCGAGCAAAGCAAGAATACTAGTACGAAGATATAGATGTCCGGTATCCTGTCAATAGTGATATACAAACTCAGTTCTAAGCTATGATCAAGATTACACTAGTGGTGAGACACGACTCCTAACTGGACACTAGCCAAGTGGGGACCTAGCATGAAAGTCTAATGTGGAGTGCTACTATACACAAACTAACTTTCTAGGGTCTTTACACTAGTGCGGGGTGAGGTCCAATACGCCTATAACTCAAAACAACACAAAATATTGAAAGTCGTAATTATTTAATAAATAAATCAAACTGTACACTAAGTTCCAACAATTTTAGAGATAGACAAAAAGCTTAAATTATATATAAAATAAAGTACCAAAATGATCCTTGTTAATTATAGAAATTTATACTAATTTTTCTGGAATTTATAAACCCTCATAAATATTTATTAAAAATCAGCAAACGTAAATATACTGAAAATGAGTTCTGTTTTTCCATTTTTATAAAATACCAAAAGTACTTATTAAATACTGGAAAAATTATAATAAATTATCTAAATTAACATATTATTTAAATACAATTTTTTCCCAGATTTTTACGGCAATTAAAATATATATAAAAATCCAAAAACAGAAAGTAACAATTTATGGAAAAAATAATTAATTATAAATTAAGGATAATACATAATCAAAATCTACAGATGTTGTCGGATGATAAAATAAATATCACCAACGTGTCCAGAACGGTCAAATCAGCTAGGATAGCCTACCCATAAGTCCAATTTGGACACAGGGGCAAAACGATAATTTTGGGTCAAAATGATGTCCGCCGTTGGACACACTTTGCACCGAAAAATGTGTCAGAATAGAAGTCTACAAAATTTAGCAAATTATATGTCCATGAATCCAGAATGATGATACGAACCCAACGGTATGTCCGAAATATGATTCCGATGTGACGATCTCAAAATGATACGTTGACGCGGACACTTGGTACCCGGTTTGCACGGAAATGCGTGCCGGAGCAAATGTCTTCCAAACTTAGCAAATTATATGTCAACGAGTTCAGAATGACGATACGAACTCAACGGTATATCCGGAATTGGATTCCGATGAGCCGACCTCAAAGTGACCCGTTGACTCGAAAAGTGGGACCCGCTTTGCACCGAAATGCGTGCCAAGGCCCACGTTCTCCAAATCAAGCAAATTTTATATAAAAACATACCAGAACGACGCCACGAGTCTACTGTTGGTGTCATAAAATGAATCCGGAGTCCCGGGTTCAAAAATGGAATTTAACAAGTGCAATTTAAATAATTCGGACGGCCAACTTTGGCATCGAATTCAACCAACCAAACGTGCTTATAATGAAACAAAACCTAAAGGAGGCAGGAATAGGGTTATACCTGCTATGCACTGGAACTGACGGTGCGTAAAACGGAGCTGCGACGACGAAGATACGAACCCGCGAAGTTGGCATCACGAAACTGTCCAAAAACAGTTCAATTTAAAACGTCAACTTGGTGGCCAGTTTTGAGGTATCAAACGACAAAATTAACGGACCAAAATTGACAGGAGTGAAGATGGATATACCGAGATTGTGATGGAGCGAAGAGTTCACCGATCCAACGGTCGGATCTCCCAGAAAATATGTACGAAGTTGCTATCCCGGGCGCGAATTCTGACTTCGTTTCCGAGCGCGCGCCGACGGGATTTCGAAGTAAACGCACGAATCGTGTGTTTAACACGTCGGGGAGGCCGGTGGTTGACAGGGAGAGGTCGTCGGGGGGTCGCGCGTCGGTGGAGGGAGTCGCCGGTGGTCGGTGGCCAAGCGGTAGCGTGTGGCCGGCGGCGTGCACGCGAGGACGGCGGCGTGCGCGCGCTACCGTGCGCTGCCGCTGCTGCTCTCGCTCGCGGGGATGGGCTGCGCTGGCCTGGCGCACGCACGGCGGTCGCCGGCGGTGGCAGTGCGGCGGCGCGGACGATGGTGGTGGTGGTACTAGTTTGTGGTGGTGGTGTTTGAAGTGGTGGTGTTTGAAGTGGTGGTGGAAGTGATGTTGGTGATGGTAATGGAGTTGGTGATGGAGTTGTGAGGAGGAGGAAGGAGGAGCGGGTGGAGCTCGGGAGGAGAAGAGGGAGGAGGCGTGCGGCCGAGAGTGGGCTGGGGGTGGGGAGTGTTGTGTGTATGAGTTGAGAGAGAGGAAGAGAGAGTATGCTTTGTGTGTGTGTGTTGTGTGGTATAATAGAGAGTGTGTGAATAGAGAGGGAGAGAGAGATATTTGAATAAGAGGGGGGAGAGAGAAAGAGGTCGGCCAAGGGGGGGTGAGCTGGTGTATGGGGATGGTGAGGTGTGTTGGTGTTTGTAAATAATTGAAGAGAGAGAGAGGTAGATATATATATATATATATATATATATATATATATATATATATATATATATATATATATATATATATATATATATATATATATATATTTGTAAAGTGGAGAGAGAAAGATATTTTCAAAATGGGAAAAAAATAGGAAAATTATGTAAGGTATTTGGGCAGTCATGAAATGGCAACGTGGAGCTTGGGTTCGGATTCGGTCGAGCCGGGTCGGGCCAAAATCGAACCGGGGGCAATAATTAAATTAAAAATAAGTATTTATAATCACGAGAAAACAAATAATATGCGGGGACTCCAATAAATGGGACACAAGTTTCATGTGGGTAGTAGGCTTCATATGGGCCACGTCCATACTTTGGGTCGGCTAGGTTGGATCGCTGTCGGGTCCCGAAATTAAATTGGAAAATAAATCGGGTTTTACGGTAGAAAATAAATCGGCCTAAATTGACCCGGAAGTTGTGCGAAGAAAATGAAGCACAAAATGGAGTGTCTGAGTGGGACACGAAGGTCATGGGTGGAGAGCGTCTCGAGTAGATCATTCATGAGAAGTTGGTTCTGAGAAAACGACTGGTCTGGTGCTCCTAAATTAAAAGCCACGGCAACGTGTAAACGACGATCAAAAATAAAAGTGGGAATAATTATTCAATGATTAATTGGTCTAAGTTGACCTGAAGTTGCGCGATACAAAAAGAGCACAAGGGAACGAATTCAAGTGGGACAATATATATCAAAACGAAGATAATCTTGCCTACTTCAAAACTCGTGAAGAGAGTTTACAGAGATTGGTATCCCTGACGCTCCAGAAGTCAAAGTCATGGAAATGTACATTAATGATCTAAACAATTAAATAATAATATATTTATCGAAAACAATTCATTCAGAAAAATAAAAATAAACCCTGAAATTCAGGGGGCTTACAATCCTAATCTAGGGAAGTATCATCAACTGCTAGCAGGTCCAAGTCACTAGTGATGTCTAATGCTGTACCAAGAGGGATAGACACCATAGCCTCATCATTTACTGTAAAATTTTCAACAGGTCCAGTCAGGACAGGAGCGAGTACAGTACATCTCAACAAAATCATAACCGGTTAGGAAATATAAACATGCTAGAGAGTAAGATACAGGATCTGAAGAATAATATGATAAAAGAGAGAGACTGTAAGTAAATAGCTACAATATATAGAGAACTAACAGTGCTAGTGATTCAGAGCACAAGATGGTCATGTTGGAACGCCCCAGTCCAAAATACGTAGGACTAGGAACGTAGACATGCCAGCTGTATTCATACGAAGTGTACTCCAATATATGGAAGCCTCGTATAAATACATATGCTGTAAAATGCAGTAGATCCATAACTAATCTCATCCACACAAAATAAATGAAATAAAGATGTCATATAATGAGAAAGAATTGTCTTGATACAAAATATTGGGCGGAGACAAATCCACTACCAACAAAATAAGAAAAAGTACATAGAAAATGAAATGAGCGGCGAGTGAAGCGAAGACGATCCAAGTGCAATCATCCTCGAAGAAATAGCGAAGATCACGGCTAGAACTAAAGCACCTGCGAAAGACAATAGCACACACCTGGCAAGACAACCAGGTCCTCAGAGGGACGTAACAAGACACATCATAGCATGCCATATAAACTGAATAAATATTGCTCAAATAAATAAGTAAATCGAATTATAACATGTTCCAATACGCTCCTACTGAACGAGCGTACCATCCCCCCAACCAAACAAGGACAGGAGATGGTAAACTAATTCACGGTAACGTACATTCCCATGCTATGAATCCAATATGGTATCCGGACCCCAACAAGGTTCAATACCTTCTCATCGAAGTAGTAAGTCACACCTACAACCAAACAAGGATAAGATGTGACAAACTAATTCGCGACAAGTTATTGTTCCAAGTCACGGTCAGATACAAGTACCCAAACCAAAGGTACTCATACCTAACGGATAAGGGCGCCTAACCAAACCTAGGTGAATGCTGTTTAAGAACAATTCATGGTCGCATGACTACCCAGTCAAGTCGAGAAATTAACAATGCAGTACCTCAGTAGCGAGTCATAACACCATATACTATTCCTCAGTATCGAGCGAGTCTATAGCATACAGTCTACCCATCGTTCCTCAGTAGCGAGCGAGTCTACGATAGATAGGGTGGTAGTCAACTTCCAATCATGTTCTTCCCGTCCAATGCTAACTCTATAACCGCTAAGTCAAACTAGCATGCAACCCCTATTAGTGGTTATTCCTATCGCACGGCTTGTACGTACTGGTGGCCAGCCAATCACGCACTTCCGTATTCTACATACAAAACACAACTTCGTGGTACAACGTGTCAAGGCCATGAATGCAACACACAAGGGTGGTCCCTTAAATCTAGGTTTAATGTGTAAGAAAATAATACATAGCAAGAAACTGAACAGTAAATTCTAACAGGTTAGGCCATGTATCACAGTTTATTTTTCATAAAAAAATAATGAACTTGCATGAAATATGAGCTAAAATAATTAAACAGCTAATGGCAAGGTGTCTTGCCTGGTAGTACGCCTGGTGTGCTGCGATGATCAATGTGGCACGTACTGCAACTTCGGTGCAACAACTATGCAAGGTGACCACGGATGATGACACGGACAGTTCCATTGGGTCCAGGACGGTTGAATTAGTTAGGGTCAAATAGGTGGAAGAAAGGAATTGGCAAGGGAATAGAAGATCGGGATTGGTCACGGTCAAAAGAATAGAAGAAAATTTGATCAACAATAAATATATTTGTTTTTAGAAAGTACTTATAGATATATTTACTATTTAAAACAATTTGATAAATATTGAAAACAGAGGAATAGATTTAGGTTAAAACCCAAAGTTTGTATGGACATGCTTATAGATAATAACTACACTTGATAAAATATTTTAAATAACTAAATCGAAATATTAATAACTAATTTAGGCCAAAAACTATAACTTCCGAATACATATATATATAGATAAATACAAAATTCTAGAAAAATTATTTTGATACCAAAAAGTAAATTTTGTAAAAAATCTTGGATGAAGTAGCAAGTAATAATAATAATGAGGGCAAAATATTTGATATACATACTCGTAGATATTTTTCCAAAATACTAATAATTCTAATAAAATCCTAATAATAATAGTTATAATAGAACTTAGCAATAGTAAAAATGATGATAATAATAGTAATAAGGATAATAATAATAATAAAACAGGATAATAATAATTATAATAATTATGATAATAATAATAATAATAACCATAACACTTAACATTAAGAAATAAAAAAACAATTAAAAATAATAATATAATAATTTACACAAAAGCAAAAGCTAAAATTAATAAATAACATGAAGTAAAACAAACATTGAGGTACTGAACTGATGCTGTACTACTTGACATGGGTCAAGAGAGAGGAAAGAGGGAAGCATTAAATGTATTAAAGAATAAGGTTCTCCCTCGGTTAGAGAACCAGCTTTTACTTGACAGTTGACCCTTCTCTTCAGAGAGAAGCAAGAGTCAATGAAAGAAGCCAAAACAAATAGGTTTTTTTTAGGGGCACCACCACATTTACTAGGGGGCAGCCCTTACTTAGGGGGCAGCCCATTTGGTGGAGATTTTACTAGGGGGCAGCCCAAATTTTACTAGGGGGCAGCCCAACCCCCCAAACTCACATTTTCTTCCCATTTCATCATTTCCTCTCTCTCTCCTCCAAAAGAAAAAGAAGAAGAGCTCTCTCTCCCTCTCCCTAAACCCTAGAAAATTCTCCTCCACCACTCTAATCCTAATTCCTCCACCAAATTTCTTTCAAGAACACTCCCACATTCGACGAGATGACACGCAAGTCGAAGAAACCCGGGTCCCGAGGCCGTAGTAGCTGTTGGAAAATATGGTCGTCTTGGCCAGTTCATTCGACGAGATAACACGCAAGTCGAAGAAACCCGGGTCATTGAATTAATATTTGTTTGCGATTCTAAAATTTTGACAAAACTGCTAAAACGGGGGTCCAAACATCATTTTTTTGCGATTCTAAAATTCCGAAAAGCCGTCTAACGATGAAGCCGTTACTTTCAGCCTCCTCGAAGATACGCTCCTTTTGCGACAAACGGGACCTCGTTTTGACCTTCCAGTCAAAAGTTATGGCCCTCCAAAGTTTCAACTGACCATAAAATGCAGGAGAATGACCATTCTCCGTGTAAATTAACACGGAGAATGGCATTCTCCGTGTTTTTAACACGGAGAATGGACATTCTCCGTCTTAATTTACACGGAGAATGGTCTTTCCAGTGTTAAAAATACAGGAGAATGACCATTCTCCGTCTTAATTTAGCACGGAGAATGGTCATTCTCCGTGTTTCTAACACGGAGAATGGCCATTCTCCGTGTTAATTTACACGGAGAATGACCATTCTCCATGTAAGAAACACGAAGAATACCATTCTCCGTATTAATTTACACGGAGAATGGTCATTCTCCTGCGTTTTAACATTGTAATGACTATTCTCCGTGCTAAATTACACGGAGAATGGCCATTCTCCATGCTAAAACACAGGAGAATGGCCATTTATATAACAACAAGTTTCAATTAGGACTGCCAGCACCCTGGCAGTCCTAATTCAATGTAGGACTGCCAGGGGGTGGCAGTCCTAATTCACAGAACAATTCATCTAGGACTGCCACACGCAGGGCAGTCCTTCACATGTGTTGGACTGCCCTGTGTGTGGCAGTCCTAAATGAAATGTTCTGTGATCAAATCACAGAACATTTCATCTAGGACTGCCACACACAGGGCAGTCCTTCACATATATAGGACTGCCACATCTCTGGCAGTCCTATATATGTGAGGGACTGCCACATTTGTGGCAGTCCTCTGTGTCAAAGTCCAATTTTTGACCCGAAGTAAAGTTCAAGTGTAGTTACCACGAGGGTTTTCGATGCGTCAAAGTGTTCTTCGAAAGTTGTGGGAGGAGAGTATCCAGCATTTGATGGTCCGGGTTGTTCTATTTTCTATTTTTTTCTACATTAAACACAAAATTCAACTTTTATATGTAAAATTTAGGTTAAAACTTAAAATATTACACAAAAATAAATTCGACGACTTGCAAATTAATGGGAGAAGTGATTGACACTGTATTCTACCAAAAATTTTAGGTTGGGGGACAATTTCACCTAGCTAGGGTTAATTATAGGTTTATATGAGGAGGAGAAAAAAAGAGTGGAGGAAGAGAAGTAGTAGAGGGAGGAAGAAAGAGAGATGAAATCTAAAATCAAGTTGGCTTATATAGTGTTTTTTGGGCTGCCCCCTAGTAAAAAAAACCCAATGGCAAACTTGTAATTTTTTCAAAAAAATTTTGGGTTGCCCCTTAGTAAATGTGGAGGTGCCCCTAAAAAAACCAACAAATAACAATAATCATAACTATAGGTGTCTCCACTTCACCTTATCAACGAGAACAGCAAGGAAGACAAAAAAATTTCAAATGATGGAAAAGGAGAAGGGAGAGAGACTGAGAACGGTGAGGAAGAGAAGTGGTGAGCTGCGCGGATTCGCCGGTAGCAATGGGCGACGGACACGCGTGGAGGGAGGTGGTCCAGGCAAGGGTCTCGTCGGCGGGCGGCATCGAGCGCAGAAAGGGTTTTGGTCGGGCTCCGGCGGGATGGACGGGTTTTGAAGGCGGCGGAGCGGATCTGGTGCAGAAGGGGGTTTGGGGAGTCGCCGGGGGCGGTTCGGATCTGGCCGGTCGAAGAGGAAGGGTCGGCCACCGGCGGTGAAGGGAGGAGGAGCAAGAAGAGGCGCGGAGGAGTGAGGTTCCGGCGACTGGTCGGAGGACGAAGGGGTTTGGGGGAGTGGTGGTCGGGAGGGAGCTGGGTCGATCGGGGAGGTTAGTTCTAGGCTTAGGGTTTAATTTGGGTTTAATTTCTTGTTTTCTGGTGGGTTGGGCGTGCCTCCGGCGATGGCCGTGATGGCGGTGGTCGTAGGGAGAGGGGACGGCTGTCTTGGTGGTTGGGTACGGTGGACGGGGTGACGACAGTGGTGCTGGCGGTGGTGCTTTGGGTTGCTGGATGGTCGGCCAGTGGTTGCAATGGTGGTGGCGTGGGCTGCCGCGGCAATGGCCGCGGTGGCGGTGGCTAGGGTTTGGCCGGGGTGGTCCGGCCTAGTCCAGGCGACGGAGCGGTGAAAGAAGTGGTGGTTATGGGCGATGGTGGCGCTGCGGGTTTTGGTGTGGTGGAGTCGAAGGTGCTGCCGAAGTTGGCGGGGTGCTGTGACAGGAGACGGGTACGGCGAAGGCAGCGGACAAGACGGGATAGGGCTTAGGATTAGGACTAGGAGTTGGTGTCGGGGTTGTCGACACGAAGGAGACGATAATGTAAATATAAATATGGAATAAGATTGATGGATGAACACGGACACGATGCACGTAGATTTATGGAGAAAATTTGTGGGAGATGAATAATGTGGAGGAGTACCTGCCTATTTATAGGATGTGGGAATTCCCAATTAGATAATGATCAGGAATAGTTTAAACCCAATTTGGATATTTCCAAATTTAATTTAAAAGCAATCAAATCAATATCCAAATCCAAATCTCATTTAAATCAAATTAAATCTCTTAGTTTAAAATCAAATCAATTATAGATATTAGTTTAATGGAAAAATTTGAGTGGCACCCCACTTTTTTTACGCTTATTTTAGGTGCACCCCACAAGTTTACATGAATGTATGACACCCTCCACTTTTGACGGTTTCCGTCTAAAACGAACGGTCAACCCCGTTGACCAATTTTTTTGACGAAAATACCCCCCGATCTGTTCCCTTCTTCCCCGCGTCAACTATTCGTCTTCCCCTCCCCTCCGCCGTGCTCGGCCCCCTTCCGACGCCGCACTCCCCCCTCCCCGACCTCGCCGCACCGCCCCCCCGGCCATCACCACCACCACCATCACCAACATCATCACCATCATCATCATCACCACCACCATCCACCATCATCACCGCCCCCCCCCTCCCGCTCCGCCCCCTAGCCCTAGCCGTCGTCGCGCGCAGCTGCCCTAGCCGCCGCTGACGCGCGCTGCCGTGCGCTACTGCTGCCGCGCGCTACTGCTGATGCGGCTGCTGCTGCTGCTGCTGCTGTTGCGGCGACGGCGGCGGTGGCGATGGGGGCTAGGGGGCGGAGCGGGAGGGGGGCGGGGCGGAGCGGGAGGGGGGCGGTGATGATGGTCGACGGTGGTGGTGATGATGATGATGATGGTGATGATGTTGGTGATGGTGGTGGTGGTGATGGCCGGGGGGCAGTGCGGCGAGGTCGGGGAGGGGGGAGTGCGGCGTCGGAGGGGGGCCGAGCACGGCGGGGGGGCGGGAGGGGTGCAGCCACGGCGGGGGAGTACGGCGTCGGAGGGGGGCCGAGTCCAAAATGCATAAAATAAATTGTCCGTACAACTGAGACAGGGGCATTTTCGTCAAAAAAAAAAATTGATCGTTCGTTTTAGACGAAAATCGTCCAAAGTGGGGGGTGTCATACATTCATGTAAACTTTTGGGGTGCACCTTAAATAAGCATAAAAAAAGTGGGGTGCCACTCAAATTTTTCCTAGTTTAATCTATTTAAATAATTTCAAACATTAAATCAAGATTTAATTGGCCAAAATAACTTCAAAAATATTTTTCAAAATACCAATAATAATAATTTCGAAAATAATAAATATTTTTAAATATCTTTTTGAATAATAAAATATTACTATTAATAAATTTCAAAAATTATACTTTTATTTAAAATAGACCAATAAATAAATAACGAAATATTTGTATGCAACAAATATCCTTTACATAATTAGGCTTTTCTAGTATACAAAATATTATTTATGATTAATAACTTTTTAGAAACAAAAGGTTTTTTATAGCAAGAATAATAATTATATAATTTTGAAAGTGTATATTAAAATAGAAAAGAAAATGTTTTTATAAAATATGTACGCTCGCACATATTCGTAATCGTCGAGCAACGAAAATTTCGCATACGACGTACAATACGATTACGTGACATACCGTACAAAATTTTTAAAGCGGTACCAAATTTTATTAATAAAATAATAAAAAAAATAGTAGAAATTTAGGGGTTTTACATATGTAGACGGCACGATGTTGTACACGAGTAATCTACAGAGGTTTGTACACGAGTAATCTACTGGATTGAATACATAACCACTTCTACTCCTCCGCCCCAATCAATACACAAGGATCCAGCTACGTTATGTTATTGTACACGAAGGTCATGTGAATACATGATTATACACGATTCACACGTTTCGTACACGAATGTAACAAATACAAAGAGTACACGATGTTCCCGATAAAGTACACGAACACGAATACCCGATGTATCCGCTAAGGGGATAACATCGTACAACCAGATCCATATAGTACTAATCCGTGTTTCCAACGTGTCAGCATCATGTAAAGTAATCTAAAGTAGGAAATATAATCCTAAACAAGATATAAAATGATCAGAGAATGTACTCGCCTGTAACCGGTGAATCTGAGAGAATATATACTGTCCGAGGAGGGGTGTATGTCTCCTATAGAACAGTACAAGTCACTATGAGTCTACAATGATAATAAGATGCACATCAATGCATTCTACATGAATCTAGGTCAATCTAGACCAAAGTCAACTCTTGGTCAACTCTGGTCAACCCTAGAAGTCAAACTAGGTCAACCAAGTCAAACCTAAGTCAAACTAGTCAAACTAGTCTATTCTAGGTCTAACAAGCCATTCTATGTCCTAACAAGGCTAAACAGTCTATTCTAGACTCCATACTAGGCATACCATGCCATAGCCAACCCATAACTCATCTACATGTCATATATATCTAACCTATATTACACACATTAGTATATCATGCAATCTCATATAGGAATACACATAGGCTATCTATGATATATCCCACACCTATATAGGATACATATATACATATATCTATACCATCTAAAATAGAAGTACACCTAAACATACATACACCTATTATCTATATATGCACATTATACAAAGATATACATGTACATATATATTGGGATAGGAAGGGTATGTGGTGTCCAAGTGTATGTGTGTGTGTGTACCATGGAAATTGGGTGTGTGTCAAATACAAGAGTGTGTGTGTTAGTGACATGAGACATGTGTGATAGATAAGTGAGGGTGTGTGTCATGTGGGAAAATGTGTGTGTTAGTGAGCAGCCAACAGTGAGTGAGAGTGTTGTAAGAGTTCAAGAGTGAAAACAGTGAACAATAGGCTAACAGTGAGTGACTTGTGTGTAGTGTAACATGTGTGAAAGAGTGAACAATATAATTCTGAATTTAACAGTGGCATTAGGCTAAACAGTGAATAAGAGAGCCACATTGCACTAACAGTTAACCCAAATCAGTCCAACAACCTAGGTAAAACAACCCTAAACAGTTTAGAATAGTCCAAACTAATTCCCAGGTCAATACAACACTGTATTCATTCCATAGTTCACAATTAACCCAAAATTCAGTTTGAAACAGTCCTAATATAATGTCTAGGTTAATACCACATAATTCAGTTCAAAGTGCAAACTCAAAAACAGTTTAAAACATCCAAATAAACCCAGTTTTTCAGTCCTATGTTCATTCTCAGATTTGAGCCTCAAATCACTTCAAAACAAACCAAATTTTGACACACACTTAGGATCCACATATGTGCACATATTAGAGTCTTAATTACATGAAAATAACAGTATATATTAGGTAAAAATTGATGCTAAATCTCATTTTTAAAATCTGGGAAAAAACAGGATATATGGACAGTTTCACAGTTTTTAGGATAATAGGGAAAATGGAAATTGATCTAGAAAATTAAATTAAAATGGTCAATTAATGGTTGGTAACATATCTACATATTGCATACGTGTCACACAAGAGTTTGTGTCCACTCAAGTGGACACAAACGTGTCCAATCACAAGAAATGCAAAAACAGTGCACAAACTAGACTGCTCCTCGTGCACGCGTTCACGTCGTTCGTGTGCACGACACGACACGACACTGTTTGCCATTAAAATTCTTTGATTGTAAATTTCAATACAAACAGAACAGTGTTACAATATAGGACTTAGACGTAGCCCTAGGAGTACACTTTTGTTTAATCTAGGTTCCTTGTGCCGATGGAGTGAGTAGTAATGCGTTGACTCCGTTGACGATCTGACGATGGTTATCGGTTCTCTGAAGGTCTGGATTGCTCTGGGTGCTGGAGCTTGCTGAGAGGAGGAAGACGTTGAGTGTCTGTATCTGCCTCTCTGGTGGTGCAAAGTCTCTGTCTGTTCGTTGTGGAGGTTGATATGTGTGCACATAGGTAAGTCCATAGGAAGAAGAAGGAAATGATCCCTCTATTTATAGTTTTGCAGGCTGGCTGCTCATGCGCGCATGTAGGATGCGCCTGTACGCGGGGACGTCACGTGTTGATTACTGATGGAGGCGCATGGACGATGCACCCTAATCGAGGGGTTGACTTCCTCATACTGCTGTTGTGGACCGGCACGTAGCAGAGGAGAAGATCTTTCTGTTGCTGAGATCTTGGATGAGTTGAGTCAAAGGACACGTGTCATCGACCCATGGCTCGGAGATCTCGAATTTGGTGGGGGAATGATCTGGTAAGATGCGCCAAGGATTGGGCGCATGAGGAGACTTTAGCTCGTAACCTTTAGGAGTCATGAACCATTCTGAGCGCATGGCTTTTGAGGCGCATGCGAGGCTTCAATAGTGACTTTACTCCTGTCTTTCGGGATCAGGAAGAAGTCCGGGGTGCATGGCTTTTGAGGCGCATACAGAGCTTTAATGGTGACTTTTCTTCTGTCTTTAGGGATCAGTAAAAAGTCTGAGGCGTATGGCTTTTGAGGCGCATACAGATTTGGGCGCATGGCTGCGGAGGCGCATGCAAGATGATTTAGGTGGCCACGTAGCAGTAGCCGTCGGAGGGAAGTTATGATGACGCTGACGTTGGTGATGCTTCGTCTTCTGAAAAAGCTGCCGGCAGTTCAGACTTTGGGAGGCGTGCTGCCAACTCTGTCAGTTCAGCATTTAATATTTGTGACTTTCGATGGATAGCTGAGTGGGCGCATCGGTTGGCGTTCTACTAGGCATATGGGGACGCATGGGGGAGCATCCCCTGTGACGCGCTTGGTGCTGAAAGGCGCGTCTGTATGATGCGCTTGATGTTGTAGGGCACGTCTGTGTGATGCGTGGTCTGACCGGCGCATCTTCTTCATGACACATCTTAAATGGTGTGACTGTTACGTTCTTCGAGTGCTTTAAATAGTCGTTTTGACTTGGCTGAATTCGAAGCGTCCGGTTCATCCATTTAATGCAAATTCATTGCACAGAATTCGGAGAGCCATCCACTGGGCGCATGGGTTTGATTTGCCCGACCTATAAATAGTGGCATGGAGAGAAGGTTTGCTTCTTGTTCTCTCATGTCTTTCCGACATGAACTTGTGTACTCGAATGCATTCTGTTGACGAGATGCTCCCGAGAGTGAAGATGCGACACAGTGTCTTTGTTGATGCACTTGAAGGTGACTGTAACATCCAAAAGTCGGAGTCGAGGGCTTCCGAGGCAGGCGGAAGGTGCCTGTTGCATCCAAAGATAGGGATGCTCGGGGCTCGTCTTCGTTGTGCAGGAAGAGCCGTAGATCAGAATTGCGGTGCTGCGGCTTTGGTGGCTCTTTCTTCCTTCAAAATGGGTGTAGCCCATTCTGGTTGTGTTGAAAGCTGCTCCTTTGGCCGTAGTTTCGATCACGGTCTTCCTTGGTGTTTAGAGGCTCTTTCGAAGCCTCCCCAGGCCACTGGTTGGCTTGTGGTTCTTTTTCCTTCCTGGGCTAGAGGGTTGATTGCCACCCTCGTTCTGCTCAATAAATGCTTCATTAGTCGAAGCATTTAGACGGCGATGAGCCTGGCTGGAAGATCGGCACATAACTGGGCTGCTGAAGGGATGCACATAACTGAGCTGCCAAAGGGATGCACATAACTGAGGATGCGCATAACTGAGCTGCTGAAAAGGATGTGCCTTGCTGAGGGCGCATGGTGGGATGTGCCTGGCTGAGGGCGCATGTCGGGATGCACCTGGCTGAGGGCGCATGTTGATTGCTGGCTATAGACCTAGGATCTTTTCTTTGTAGAAATTCTTCTTTGTACAGTCTTTCTTAGACATGTAATAGACTTTTATATGTTAAATAAAAAGTCCTCTTTCAATGTCTATTTTTGTTGCTTTTTGCTGTGAAGTACTTTGTCCAAGCTTTGGCGCATGTAGTCTGGCGCATAGACTTTCTGGTTCTAAAATTCCATGCTTCTACAAGACCCCCTTCAAAGTTTTCAAAACTTTTGGATAAGTTTTAGAATACTTTGAATAAGAAGCATGGTAGTGGAGGCGCATGACCGTCGGGGCGCATAGATACTCCGTGCGTCAGTGATGGGGCGCATGCTCCGTTCAGTTAGTGCAAATGATGACGCCTCGGTAACCAAAAAAAGATTAATGATGATCTTTTTTGGTTTTATTTGTGGTTATCTTTTCACAGAACCCGAGGCGACGGCTGAGATCACACGTCATCGGTTCACGCGTGCGACCAAGCCCTATAAATAGGCGAGAGATGGAGAGAGAGAGAGTTCTTCTTCTCCTTGCTTTTGCTTTCTTTAGAGTTCTTCTTCAAAAAAAACCCTAACTTTTCTTCTCTCAAAGAAATGGCTCCCGAGACTCCTCGCGACGGTGCTGGCAAAGACAAAGGAAAAGAACCTGTGAAAGCTGCAGCGGCTGATGTTTCCCGTCGGCCTGTCGAAGTTCGGCCGGAGGTGGTTGGTAAGTTTCATTTTACGTACACCAACGCACATAGACCTTGAGTCTTTTGATGATGTGCCGAGCTTTTTGCCGCCGACGCGCATGGGTTTAAGCCTTGAAGATGCGCCGAGGCTCTACTGCTGACGCGGATGGGTTTAGACCCTGATGATGCGCCAAAGCACTACCGCTGACGCGCATGGGTTTAGACCCTGATGATGCGCCAAAGCACTGCTGACGCGCATGGGCTCACACCCTGATGACGCGCTGAAGCTCCACTGCTGATACGCATGGGTTTACACCCTGATGATGCGCCGAAGCTTCTTTTTCGGACGCGCTATGCGCTTTTGATGAGACTCAAATTCTTTTGTTATTTCTAACATTTTTCGAATCTTTGCTAGTGTCGATGCCTATCCACTCTTGAATGAAGTGCTCCTAGACGCTGCCCTCTGCCAGACGGGAGTAGATTATAACGAGGAAGTGATAAACCCTGCTCAAGCCGCTATTATGCTGGACCAGCATCCCGAGAGAATAACTCAAATCCGGGAATAGCAGTATTGGTTCCTCAAACGGATGATGGAGCGTGGTGTTTTGAAATCTGCAACATCTGATAAAGTGACATTCTTGAAGCCTGAGTTCCTGTTTGGGGACCGCCTTACTTCTTCTGAAGCAACAGTGTTGAAGGTCAAGGAAGACTGGTTTTTTACAGCAAAAGGAGTGCATATGACCGTTAAGCAACTTGAACGTCAATGGCCTTTGATGGCCTTCTGTCGTCTTGCTTCCAATAGGAGGATGTCTTGGGATCTTACTCCCTCTCAGGGGGGCAGTGACTGGCATCATCAAAATTGATTCTACCTCCGATCAGAAAGATACTTTGACCGCAGTGCGGTCTGGGTCTTCTTTCACCTGGCGGACTCTACGTCCTGGAAGCATTTACAGTGATGTTCCCCTCGATACTTTTGCTTATAATGCCTTGACTTTTGCACATCGCATGCTGTTGATGGAACGCTCATACCCGAAAGGAGAGTTTCGGGTAGAGGGTTGGCGTCATTACGTTTCCAAATGGGATAAACTGACACTCTGGGTTTTGTCGCGGTTCCGGACTGAGCTCCGAGAGATTGGACTGACTGTCGCGATTCGTGCTACCCAGACAGGTGTTGACATTAACAGGCATATGTTTCTCACCCTCTTGGAGATGTTTGATATCCATACCGGGACCTTTTTTACTCCGGTGGGGGAGTTAGGGCTCGCACTTCATGAGATGTATGAAGTATCAAAGCTCCCTTGGGGATCGGAACCCTATGAAGAGTACTTTCCGACCAACGAAGAGTTTCAAGTCCTGGGGGACAAGGCTGAGGAGATGACGGCCGTCTTTAAGGAAGTGGCGAGTCATCATTACTATATGCAGAGAAGGGATAAGAGCGGGTCACAGCCTCATGTGACCGCTTGGAGAGATTACGTCTTTAGGCAAGACAAGGGGGATCCCTCGCAGTTCTTCACTCTGCCAGCGCTCTCTCGTAGCGAAGTGCTCTCTGAGATGAGCAGGTTAGATGAGAAGAATCCCCGGGAGAATGAGGACCAGCAGTCTGATGAACGCTCCTACAACTGTTTCTGGCATCTTGCTCATCGGATGTCGTCGAAAGCAGTATTGGTCGCGTATCTTATGGTTTGGCTTCGGGATTACGTTTTCCCGGGCGGATCCGGCTCTGTATAGAGAGTGACCCGGCACTTGATCCTGCCAGCTGTGAAGTTGGTCTTTGGCCGGCGCTTGGCTCTACTCCCCGCAATGGTATGTAACTTGCTGCGAGGTTTACGCGAGTTCGCAGGAAATGTGATTCATGACCGAGGTTGAAAAAATAACTTCCCGTGCGCTGAACTGCCGTTTCACTATTTGATGGGGTGGTTAATTTTACACCATCCCAATGTAATGAGTCCGGGTTCAGAAGAAGACTACAGGGCCGGAGATGCATTCCTCCGCCGTTTCCACCAGAGGAGTTGGTCGCACACTGGCGTCCCTGTTTGCAGAAGGGTTTTATCCCATCTTCAGGGATGGAAGATCACCAAAGTTGGTCCGATCTTCTTGGGTTTTGAGGCCAACGAAGACTTAAGGGATTCAGGTGAAGATGCCACCGCTCTACCTCCATGGGGATTCCGCTGGTTGCAAAGTATTCGGCCATCCCACCAGGTGTACCGGAATAGGAATCAGTGCTTCCTGGAACCGTATTTACCGAGCCACTTCGCACGACAATTCGGTTATGCGCAGCTGATGTTGGACAATCCCAGTATCATCCTGGGGTATGCTGGAAGTTTGCTGGATGGCGCACGAGCTTGGCATTACTATAATGCTGGATGTACCGGAGCTCGCTTTACGCTGCCTGTCCAGGATCTGCGACCGTCCATTCTTTACTCGGCCGCCAAGTTTTACTTCGTTATGGCTGCCGCGCCTTCCGGATATGATAGGGAGACGAGTCTCATTGCAGGCACCCCATTAGCGGTGACTGGGCATGTATCGGCTAGGGCTCGATCACACCGTCCACCCAGGGTGGGTTATCAAAGTGCCCCCGCCGCATCCCCAGGGGGTCAGGCCGAACCTTTGGTTGATCAACCGAAACGACGTGCAGATACAGGGGCTGGATCTCCTGTATCAAAGAAGCTGAAGAAGACATCGTCACCGATGGTGTCATCGGATTCAGCATATGTAGAGGTAAGGATGTCCCACATAGTCTGGTTTAGGTTCAACATTTCATGTAATCAATGCTTCCCCTTTTTATAGGAGCCGCTAAAAAGAAGGCCTCGTATTCTAAGATCTGGTGGGAGCAGGCCAAAGGAGATGGCGGGCTCATCTGAAGTGCGCATCCCGCCGACTATGATGTCTCCTATGAAGGAGAATCCGGAGGATGTTGTCGTCGTGGAGATTCCAGCGTCCCCAGATTATGTCAGAAGGGAAGCTGAGGATGCAGCAGCTTCCGAGATGATAAAGGCCGTGGCGGGGGCCTTGGATGCCGAGGGTCTAGCAGACACGAGACTTCCTGTTGATGAAGTGGGGTGGAGTTTGTCGTCTTCAGATGACGTCGCTCCAGGGTTGCAAGAGCTTGTTGCGGGGGCAACAGAGATGGTTGGAACAGAGGAGAGGGTTGATTCCCCTCTTTGTTATGATGAGGGGAGGTCGGCGGCATCATTGCCGAGCCCTACCCCAGACTCAGCGGCAGAAGCTGAGGTGGCTACCAATCAGGAGGTAGCGACAAGTCCTGTCCCTGTAGAGGGATTTGATGATGAGACTCGTCTGGCGATCCTGACTTCAGGGATGAGTCAGGAGGTAAGTGTTGATCTCCCCGTTCTGCCAGGGGAAGTATTGGCTGGTGATAGCACGTTGGGTATTGGAGAGGTGGCCGCTAACGTCGATGGTACTTCCGAGTTTGGGAAGGGTAAGGGTGTGATGGAACCCTCTGTTGCTCCTTCCACTTGGGGTACGATCTCGACGCCTGTCCCGGTTTCTTCTGTTCCTTTGGCTCCTCTGGCTAGTAGTCAGGCCCCTGTTGATGAAGAGCCTACTGATATCGAGGTTCCAGCCTCGCAGGTTAAGGTCGGCGGGTCTTCTTCCGGTCCGCCGACTGGAGTAGCTCCTCCAACCCCTGCTATGACGCCGCGGGTGCTGGCAGACGCAGATGAATATGTGAAATTCATCGTTGAGGGAGTGTACAAAATGCTACAGAGGGGGGTGTTGGAAGTGATGGACGCCAAGGGGAGCTTTACGACGGCAAGAACTCTGGCATTGCGTCATATCAACCTGATCCGTGTTCACCAGGGCCACGATCAACTGGCCGTTATTCTGGAAGCCACGGTGGCTGAGTTGGACCAGCGGCTTTTCGAATTAGAGCGCATCCAGCAAAATGACCTCTCCGTCCTGATAGATGCGGAGAAGGAGAAGTTGCTCGTCGAGACTGAGTCTTTCTACCAGGCCACAGTGAGTGTCTGGGAACGCGAAGTGGCTGAGACTGAAGCTGCAGTGGAGCGATTATCTCAGTCTATGCGGGAGACTGTGGAGACGCGAACTGCGTTGGACGCTAATATCGCGGAGATTAACGTACAGATGTGCCACCTTGAGGACCAGCGGGCCCGACTACTATTGGACGCCGAACGTGTCCAGGCTGAACACGTAGCATTCAAGAAGGAGAAAGCAGCTTTCACTCTCCGAGCTCTTACCCTGGCTCAGCAGAGACAGCAGCTTGATGAGAAGCACGAGAATGAAACTTCTGCTGAGGCTGTTGAAGTGATGCGTCAAGAAGCTGAATGTCGAGTCTTGGCGACTGTGGAGACTCGGACGGCAGATTTGAAACGCCGAATCGCAGAGCTTTCTGCCAACCCTGAGGATATTTAGGGCTTGTAGTCTCTGCTTGTTGTATTTTTGTAACTCTTGCTGGGGATAGTGTAATCCTTTACTCTCATTTTTTTAGAAATAAAGAAGTACACTATTTTCTGCGATGTGTTCATTTTTGCTTGTCATGAACTTTGATGATTTGTGTGGACCTATTATCTTTTGCGTACCTTGGTCTTAGGTACATAATAAGTTTGAAGGACCCAATATATTTGCTCAGAGGTAATATGGACGTGGCAAATATGGGGTTCAAATGATATAATCTTTCTACTCAGAGGTGTTATGGACGTGGTAGGAATGACTCTGGGGGATACACGGAACTACTCAGAGGTAATGTGGACGTAGAAGTTCTGCGATCAATATACGGCAACGCGGGGGTTGTCTGTACGGGATGTTTACTCAGAGGTAATGTGGACGTGGTAAACATGAAGGGTAGCATAGTCTTACGGGGTATAAGATTCCACCTTGTAGGGTGTAGGGGGACAACTCAGAGGTGATATAGACGTGGTTGCCCTTCTACTGGAGGATGCCACGGAACAGCTGGGTTCCGGAAGCGTATGATTTTGTGGAAGGAAATTGTCTGTGAGCCCTAATGATTGGGTCCACAGATCCCCTGGTGGAAGCACATGTCTGAAGGATGTCAAGAGTAGTACTTCTTTAGGAACTTGCCGTTGATGGACATCATGAACAAGTCCCCATTGGGTTTGGCGAGACGGTAAGCACCGTTTGAGTATACCGTCTCGATGAAAGGTCCTTCCCATTTGGGCTCGAACTTTCCTGGTATTTTGTGAGTCAACACCATCGGCCTCCTGACTGCCAGAACCAGGTCGCCAGCTTGGACAGTCCTCTGTTTTACCTTCTTGTTGAAAGCCTGTGATATACGGGCTTGGTAGAGTTCGATGCGTTGTTGAGCTAGAAGACGCTTTTCGTCAAGTGCCTCCAGTTCCCGCAGACGACGACGTTGATTGTCTTCTTCTGTGAGTTGGTTTGTGATTGCTACGCGGAGTGAGGGTATCTGAATCTCGAGAGGCAGTACCGCTTTGCTCCCGTAGACCAGGGAGAATGGTGTGTTGCCCGTCAGGGTCCGTACCGTTGTACGGTAGGCCCAAAGGCATTCGCCGAGCTTTTCGTCCCAGTCGTGCTTGTTAGATGACACGACCTTTTTGAGTAGCCTGACGATAGTTTTGTTGAATGCCTCGGCCAATCCATTTGCTGCCGGATTGTAGGCGGTTGATGCCACGTTTTGAATACGATTCTTGTCACAGAATTGGCTGAAAACATGGCTGAGGAACTGAGGACCATTATCGTGGATGATCCTTCGGGGTACCCCGAAACGGTAGATGACGTGGTGCTTGATGAAGCTGATCACCCTGGAGCTTTTCACTTCTGCCAGAGGAACTGCTTCTGCCCATTTGGAGAAGTAGTCGGTGATTGCTAGGATGAAGCGGTGCCCTCTCGATGAAGGAGGGGTGATCGGTCCCACAATGTCCATTCCCCAAGCTTCGAAGGGCCAGGAGGCGACTGTAGGATGTAGTGGTTCGGACGGTGTATGAATAAAATCTGCGTGAATCTGGCACGCATGGCACTTCTTAGCATATTCGACAGCGTCAGCGGCCATGGTTGGCCAGTAGTAGCCCATGCGTCACAGTCGATCCTGCAACTTAGGGCCAGACTGATGGGCCCCGCAGGTTCCATCGTGAGCTTCTCGAAGGGCTTCGACTACTTCTTCGTTGGACAAACATCGAAGGAGAAGTCCATCATAGGAGCGTCGGTACAGCATTTTAGTAGCTGTATCGTAGTAGAATTGAAGAGAGCGTCTTCTGACTGATACGGCTTCTTTCGGGTCCTCTGGAAGAATTCCGTAGACAGCGAAGTCGATGAACGGGAATCTCCAATCTCGGACGTTAACACCGACACCCGTTGACATGGCGTGGGCCACTTGTGAGCGTAGATTGTTTTTAGGACAGACCAAGTCTTGACCCACTACCGCGACGTAGTGTTGAGTTCCGAGGGGTACCGCCAAGGAGGCTGCAAGGCCAGCCAGAGCATCAGCCTCTAGATTTTGTAGACGAGGTACGTGTTCGATGAAGAACCCGGTGAAGGTTGAAATGATGTTCAATGCAACTTCATGGTAGGGGATCAGATCTTCATGGTGAACCTCGTATTTCTCTCTGATCTGGTTTACGACGAGCTTTGAGTCGCCATAGGCTTTCAGATGATTCACCCCCAGCTGTTGTGCTAGCTGGGTCCCATAATGAGCGCGTTGTACTCGGCAACGTTGTTGGAACACGGCTTCGAAAGAGAGTAAGCACGCTGGATGACCAGTTGATCGGGGGAGACTAATACTACCCCCACTCCTGCGATGATTTGGCCTTTGGGGCCTGTTCTTGAAGCGCCATCGAAAAACATCCGCCAGACAGAGCCTTCTTCGGTGACGTTTGATTCTCGGACCTCATCCGGGATGTCTTCATAGAGCCTTGAGGACTCTGGGATGGGGTGTGCAGCTAAAAAGTCGGCCAGAGCTTGACCCTTAACTGCCTTCTATGGAACGAACACCATGTTGTATGGTGTTAGCAAGATCGCTCATGTGGCTAGCCGGGAATTCAGTGATCCTGGCTTCGTCATGAGGACCTTGAGCGGATTGACTCGAGAAATGACATGAATTGTCTGCCCTGAGACATAATGACGAGTCTTTTGGATGGCAAACACCAGATCCAAGCACTCCTTTTCAACGAGGTTATACCGGTGTTCGGCCCCGATCAAAGTTCGGCTGAGGTAGTAGATTGCTTGATCATAGCCTGTGTCGTTGTTCTGAGCTAGCAGGGCGTCGAGGGAATGATCCATGGCACGGACGTAGAGTAGGAATGGTTTGCCGGCGACGGGTGCCACCAGGACTGGAGGGCTCGTCAGGTAGGCTTTGATGTCGTCGAAAGCCTTTTGGCATTCCTCTGTCCAGACGTAAGAGACTCCCTTCTTCATGAGCTGGGTGAAGGATTGACATTTGTCGGAAAGGTTTGCTATGAATCTCCGGATGTATGCCAGACATCCCTGTAGGCCTCGCAGTTCTCGAAGATTCTTCGGAAGGTCCATATCAAGAATGGATTTGGTCTTCTCGGGATCGACATGAATGCCTTTCGCCGTGATGATGAAGCCCAGAACTTTTCGCTCGAAACCCCAAGGAAGGATTTAGCGGGGTTCATCTTGAGTTGATGCGCCCGCATGAGGTCGAAGACTGTCTTGAGGTCTTGCAGGTGATCTCCTTTGAGACGGCTCTTGACTGCGATGTCGTCAACATAGCATTCGACTGTCTTGTGAAGGTTTTGACGGAAAATAGTGCTCATGGCACGTTGATATGTCGCACCAGCGTTCTTCAAGCCGAAGGGCATCACTGTGTAACAGAAAATGTCCTTTGGAGTCCTGAATGACGTATGTTTTCCGTCATCGGGGAACATCTTGATCTAGTTGTAGTCCGAATACCCGTCCATGAAAGACATGCGTTCGAAGCCACATGTGTTGTCGATCATCACGTCGGTGATTGGAAGCGGGAATTCATCCTTCGGGCAAGCAGAGTTGAGGTCTCTGAAGTCGATACAGACTCGTATTTTCCCATTCTTCTTGGTGATGGGGACGACGTTGGCTACCCAATCTGGGTGTTGTTCTTCACGGATGAAACTGCTGGTCAAAAGTTTGTCTACCTCCTGATCGATGGCGTTCATAATGTCCGGACGGAAGCGTCGTTGTTGTTGTTTGATAAGCTTGGCATCAGGTAAGATATTCAGCCTATGCATCGCGATTTGGGGATCAAGGCCCGGCATATCTTCGTAGCTCCAGGCAAAGACGTCAATATACTCTTTAGCCAGCTGGATTAAAGATTCTCGGTCTTCTCCCTTTAGGCTTTTGCTGACGAAGATGGGTTTGAAAGAAGATCCATCCCCAAGGTCGATCTTCTCGACTTCGTCTTCGGTGGGAGGTTCACGTAATTCAAAACAAGACTCCCATTATTGTCCCAGGCGTTGAGCCCAGGGTTCTTCTTCGAAGAATTCCGGCGCTTGGTCTTCGCCTTCTTCTTCTTGAGATTATGCAGATGTCATGTTGGCTGACAGCACTCTCTTGAAGACAGATCCGATACTGGTATCGGAATCCCACGTTGATGCTTCAGACGAGTGAGAATGTTCAACTTCCTCTGCGTCTGAACTCTCTGGCGTTGATGGTGGCGTGACATAGCCTACCCCCCGTCGAGTTCTATTGTAGTAGTCCTACGACTTTCCTTTAGGTGTTGGAAGCCGGAGAGGGAGACGTCGACCTTTGCCGTAGTTCAGGCCTTTGTCGCTTTTTAGGTCGTAACCCATCTTTTGGATGAGGTACTTTGCTTTGTCCGTGTACCGATAGAGTTGTATTCTGCCGGCATCTGGTTCTGGCTCGAGTGGCGGGAGGTCTTGATGACGCTCGACCTTGCCGAAGATGATGGATTCTTCGTCTCGACTCCGAGGTGGGACTATGTAACAGACCCCTTGGGACGGACTACTCAATTTACATGATGGACGGTCGTTATTTGTGTTTGCAACGACCGTAGAGCGTTATCTAATGTATACATGGCATTCCAATATGGAAGACTAGAATAATTAAAAGACACTCTGTTATTGATGAAATATGAGATTTTATATCGTAGGATTACATTGTCGAGAGATGGGGCATCTACATCGGCCGAGATATATTCCTCCAGCTCTTCATCTGTAAGCACTGGAGTAGGATCGGGAGGGTCCACCACAGCGCAGATCTGGGAGTCCGAAAGGACTACCTGGGCCTTCTCTGGCGGCTGGGATGGCGATGGCTTGCCCTTGAGACGCACTTTCAGAGGTGCTTCCGCTGTGCTTCCGATGGTTGACGCCCTCCCCTGTAGTTTTGCCACAAGGGGAACCGATGTTTGAGGCGGCTTTCCCTTGAGCCGTATCTTCAGGGGAGCTTCAGGAGTAGCTGGTGCCTTTTCGGGTAGCTTAATGCTCATGGGGGGCAACTTCTGAGGCGGGTTGCCTTTGAATCGGATCTTCAAAGGAGCATCGGGAGTGACCGCAGGCTCCATGTCCGGCTCTGCTGCCGTTTTTTGCTTCGTCGTCAGCATCATTGGCTTCCTTCTCGTCAGGTGACTTGTATAAGTCGGCATCGGTGAAGTAGGCTTTAATCCCTTTGAAAGGGTCGATGTCCGCGAACTCCGTATGGATGACGTTGTTGGTGGACACGTACTTCATACATTGGTGGAACGTGGATGGCACCACCATGTACTCGTGCAGCCATGGGCGACCCAACAGAATGTTGTAGTTGACTTCAGCGTCCACGACATAACAGGTGACCTCGGTTCTGAGGTTACCGATGTGGCACTTTAGTCGTATTTTGCCCAGTGGTTCGCTTTTGCTGGCGTTGAAACCACTGATTTTCGTGTTGGAGGGCGCTAGTCGGTACATTGGGATCCCCAGTGTTGAGAGCAGCATCTTCGGGATGATGCTGAGGGAAGACCCCGGATCAATCTGAATCCGCTTCACCTTGACTGAACCGACGTACCCTGTATAATACGGCGGCCTGTTGTGTCGATTGTGTTTGAGCAACATATCCTGTTGGGTGAAGGTTATATTGGGGATAACCTCCTCTGCACAGTGACAGTGCTTGCACACAGTCGGGAGATCTTCCGGCTGCTTGACCTGACTGAGAAAGGATTCAGCATCCTTCAGAGCTTCGCAGAGAGCATCTCGGGAGTCTTTGGAAAGACGAAGGAGCTCGAACAGAGATAGGCGGGCAGGAGTACTGGCCAGTTGCGCCAGTATGTCGAAGTTGTGGGGCTTGGCTAGCCCCGAAGTATTCTCTTTTTGCAGAGGCCTATCAAAGCGGGCCTCTATATGCTTCTGTTTATTGGCTGCTGAGGGCTTAGACGGGCCCTCGTACTGGACAACAGGGATGGTGCCAGGAGGCACCACCTCGACGGGGCTTCGTCGGGTTGGGCGTTCTGTTGTGAATGCGTCTGCACAGGAAGTGCCTCTTCCGCTGAAGAAGAGACCATGCGGCAAGACTTGATCTTCCTGTCTTTGGACTTGGAGGTAGGGCGTATCTCCGGTTGAGTCACCTCGGAGACGAGATCGGGGTGAACCCACAGGATCTCTCCCCGAGATGTGGTGAGTGGGATGAGTCCACTCAGGTTGTCACGGGTTGGTGGTAAGTTAACCACCTCCATTGTCGCCTTAGGGATGGGGACGACGCTATCCTGTGTTGTAGTCGGCGGCAGGGTGCCAAACTGGAGTGACACCACGTTGGCCGACACCGTCTTCTCTTCGTAGTCGACGGAGATTACATCCGCATTGATCATGCACTGGATGTAATTCTTGAGGACATAGCAGTCCTTGGTTGGGTGTCTGACAAACCGATGGTAGTGACAGTACCTCGGCTTGTCCACTTTCCCAACCTCGTCGGGACACTTCGGGTCCAAAAGCTTGATCTTGTCACCCTGCTTCAGTATCTCAAAGAGTTGCAGGGTGTCATCGTCGTTGAACGAATAAACCTCCTTCGGCCTTGGTGCAAGTGGAGGCTTCTGGGTAGGTGCTGACGCACCTTTTGAGGCATTGACAGTCAATGCCTGTTTCCCATTTGTTTCTCGTCCAGGGTTGTTGGTGGCAGGCCGTTTCCCCTTGTCCTCGAAGGCAGGGAAACTGGCTCCCAGAAGACGAGCATTGGCCGCCTTCTTCTCCCCGGGGACAATCTGAAGCAGGCCTGTCGGAAGCGTTCGATGAACACTCGAGCTGTTTCCTTCTCCTTCTGGCGTATCTCTATAAGGGACGCCATTGTCATGTCCTTCCCGCCATCGTAGAAACGGTCGAGAAAGAGGCACGTCAGGTCGTCGAAGGAAGATATTGAATTATCGGGGAGGCTGCAGTACCAGCCGTACGCCACTCCTTTCAGTGCCCCAATAAATATGCTGGTAAGTAGCACGTCCTCCTTCGGAAGATGTCCCGTCTGAGACTGGAAATACGTCAGGTAGCGACGCGGAGAGTCCTTCCCGTCGTATGGCGTCAGTATTTGCGGTTTATACTTTGGAGGATAAACCACATTGTTCCACTCGAGGGAATAAGGCTGGGGGATGCCCATTTTCTGGCGCTCCTCTTGCCTCTTCTTGGACTCAAAGCGCTCGCGCAGGTCCCTGATCATCTCGACCACGTCTTCCGTAGAGCTGGGAGTCGGGGATGGTGGTACCACCGGATGTTGAGCATTTGAGGGCTCTGACGTCCGAGGTGCTTCGCGGCGATCTGCGTCCGAGGATACCCGTTGAAGGGGTACACTCGACTCTCCTTTGGCCCCTGGATCGGGACCGGTAGAAGGTGTCCTGGTCAAAGCTGACCGTATCTCAAACACTTCTTGGGTCAGTGTTTGCATGGAGGCAGAGAGGGTTTTGAGTCCTCCCTCTAGAGTATCTATGCGCTGGACGAGGTCTGTTGGCGGCCCATCAGACTCGACATCATCCCCAGTCACGTTTACTGTCATGACGCGGCCGGGAGTGGATGGATAGGTTGAGGCCTCACTCTCGGCCTCACTCTCTTGTAGGGGAGTTGCCTCTCCTGGAGCTTCGTCTTGGCTACCCCCGGTTATGTTCGGGAGAACATTCACCACGGGCGCATCTGCAAGGGCCTGATTACCATCAGCTCCGTCTTGAAGGGCCTCTTCCTCTCCGGAACTCGGGTCCGCAGGTGCTAGACTACCCCCAGCTATGTTCTGGGGGATATCCTCGTCGTCAGGGGCTTCTGGGAGGCTGACTTCGCCTCGAGGATCTGCCCCATGTGTGCTTTGGACACCCTCGTCTTCGGAAGGAGGCTCTACAAGGGTCTGACTACACCCAGCTTTCTCCAAGATCTTCTTCCTCGCTCGAGTGCCTTCGAACACTCCGGAGGATGAGACAGCTGTCTTGGTTTTCCTCGGCAGGCTCTTGGACGAGGAAGAGAAGCTGCCAGTCGCCTTTCGGACAGACGAGGAGTTGGAGATCACGTTGCATGAATCAACCATTGGTTCCTCTTCTGTTGACACCTTCTTTCCGAGGCGACGTCGGAGAGGTGTCGATGGTTGCAGCCGCTGGAACACCGACTGCCTTGGTGGGACTGCTGCTTTGCAATAGCAGTTGATGGTGACCACAGCATAAGTATGCCCCGTGAGAGGCGCATCATACTTGTCAGTCAACTCTCCTGATCGGTGCTTATGAGTAATCACGTTACACAGATCGTTGGAGGAGAGTGCCACCTTTGCACCCCCTTCAGGCGCATGGCAAGGCCAAGTGCCGGGGTGGTCAAGTGAGTACTGTGCCCCCTGATCTAATACCAAACAGGCATTCCGATCAGAAGTGGGGGAACCACAAAATTTGGAGTGACTTGAACGGACCTCAAACGCACAACCGGAGGAGGCGCGGGAGTTCAAGACCACTGGATTTGCGTTACTCGACTTGGTTGTGCACGCAGTAGATGCGTCCAAGTGAGACAAGGACTTTGAAGGTCGGCTCGTTCTCGGCGCCGTAGCACTCGAGTCGACCTTGTACAACTTACCATCAGCAGCGCGCATGATTGTGAGCGCATGCTTCTGGTTTGTTGCTGGCATAACACGTTTGGGACGCATGGCCCGTGCTGCCTTGGACTTCTTCGTACCAGGCCGCTGGGGCGCGTAGTACTCAGAATCCAAATTCTTCTCGCCACTACAGCGAGTGAGTCTGTCAAAGACAGAGACCGTCTATGGAACATCAGAGGTGATGCGCGGGGCATTGGTTGCGTCCCTGCTCCGTCGACGCATCTTCCTCGCCTGAGAGGGAGATGGCTGGGGAACGTGGTTAGCCGCACATTTTCCCGAGAGATGTGCTGCACCGGCGTGCGCATCTTGGTTGTTGAGGACGTCAGCAGGAAGGGAAGGCTGGATTGGCGCATCCCCTTCGGTGGTGGTGCCCGAGGCGTCGACCTTGCGTACCCAGACTCGGCGGGTCTTCTTCGGCTTTGCCAGCTGCTTCGAAGGACTCGTACTTCCTTCAGAGATGAACTCCTCATATGTCTGTTGATTGAGGCGTACGACCAGCGTCTTGTGGGAGGAGCCCACCTTCACATCGTCGGTTTGCGACACAGCTTTCTCGGTGGAGAAGAAAGAGGTCCCCAGCAGAGTCGCCAGCTTGTTTGCCATTAAAATTCTTTGATTGTAAATTTCAATACAAACAGAACAGTGTTACAATATAGGACTTAGACGTAGCCCTAGGAGTACACTTTTGTTTAATCTGGGTTCCTTGTGCCGATGGAGTGAGTGGTAATGCGTTGACTCCGTTAACGATCTGACGACGGTTGTCGGTTCTCTGAAGGTCTGGATTGCTCTGGGTGCTGGAGCTTGCTGAGAGGAAGAAGACGTTGAGTGTCTGTATCTGCCTCTCTGGTGGTGCAAAGTCTCTGTCTGTTCGTTGTGGAGGTTGATATGTGTGCACGTAGGTAAGTCCGTAGGAAGAAGAAGGAAATGATCCCTCTATTTATAGTTTTGCAGGTTGGCTGCTCATGCGCGCATGTAGGATGCGCCTGTACGCGGGGACGCCACGTGTTGATTGCTGATGGAGGCGCATGGACGATGCGCCCTGATCGAGGGGTTGACTTCTTCATACTGCTGTTGTGGACCGGCACGTAGCAGAGGAGAAGATCTTTCTGTTGCTGAGATCTTGGATGAGTTGCGTCAAAGGACACGTGTCATCGACCCATGGCTCGGAGATCTCGAATTTGGTGGGGGAATGATCTGGTAAGATGCGCCTAGGATTGGGCGCATGAGGAGACTTTGGCTCGTAACCTTTAGGAGTCACGAACCATTCTGAGCGTATGGCTTTTGACGCGCATGCGAGGCTTCAATAGTAACTTTACTCCTGTCTTTCGGGATCAGGGAGAAGTCTGGGGTGCATGGCTTTGAGGCGCATGCAGAGCTTTAATGGTGACTATCCTTCTGTCTTTAGGGATCAGTGAAAAGTCTGAGGCGCATGGCTTTTGAGGCGTATACAGATTTGGGCGCATGGCTGCGGAGGCGCATGCGAGATGATTTGGGTGGCCACGTGGCAGCAGAGGTCGGAGGGAAGTAATGATAACGCTGACGTTGGCGATGCTTCGTCTTCTGAAAAAGCTGCCGACTGTTCAGACTTTAGGAGGCGTGCTGCCAACTCTGTCAGTTCAGCATTTAATGTCTGTGACATTCGATGGAAAGCAGAGTGGGCACGTCGGTTGGCGTTCTACTAGGCGTATGGGGACGCATGGGGGCGTATCTCCTGTGACGCGCTTGGTGCTGAAAGGTGCGTCTGTATGATGCGCTTGATGTTGTTGGGCGCGTCTGTTTGATACGCGGTCTGGCCGGCGCATCTGCTTCGAGACACGTCTTTAATGGTGTGACTGTTACGTTCTTCGAGTGCTTTAAATAGTCGTTTTGACTTGGCTGAATTCGAAGCGTCTGGTTCATCCATTTAATGCAAATTTATTGCACAGAATTCGGAGAGCCATCCACTTGGCGCATGGGTTTGATTTGCCCGGCCTATAAATAGTGGCATGGAGAGAAGGTTTGCTTCTCGTTCTCTCACGTCTTTCCGACATGAACTTGTGTACTCGAATGCATTCTGTTGACGAGATGCTCCTGAGAGTGAAGATGCGACGCAGTGTCTTTGTTGATGCACTTGAAGGTGACTGTTACATCCAAAAGTCGGAGTCGAGGGCTTCCGAGGCAGGCGGAAGGTGCCTGTTGCATCCAAAGATAGGGATGCACGGGCCTCGTCTTCGTTGTGTAGGAAGAGCCGTAGATTGGAATTGCGGTGTTGCGGCTTTGGTGGCTCTTTCTTCCTTCAAAATGGGTGTAGCCCATTCTGGTTGTGTTGAAAGCTGCTCCTTTGGCTGTAGTTTCGATCACGGTCTTCCTTGGTGTTTGGAGGCTCTTTTGAAGCCTCCCCTGGCCACAGGTTGTCTTGTGGTTCTTTTTCCTTCCTGGGCTAGAGGGTTGATTGCCACCCTCGTTCTGCTCAACAAATGCTTCATTAGTCGAAGCATTTAGACGGTGGTGAGCCTGGCTGGAAGAGCGGCACATAACTGGGTTGCTGAAGGGATGCACATAACTGAGCTGCCAAAGGGATGCACATAACTGAGGATGCACATAACTGAGCTGCTGAAAAGGATGCGCCTTGCTGAGGGCGCATGGTGGAATGCGCCTGGCTGAGGGCGCATGTTGGGATGCGTCTGGCTGAGGGCGCATGTTGATTGCTGGCTATAGACCTAGGATCTTTTCTTTGTAGAAATTCTTCTTTGTACAGTCTTTCTTAGACATGTAATAGACTTTTATATGTTAAATAAAAAGTCCTCTTTCAATGTCTATTTTTGTTGCTTTTTGCTGTGAAGTACTTTGTCCAAGCTTTGGCGCATGTAGTCTGGCGCATAGACTTTCTGGTTCTGAAATTCCATGCTTCTACAGACACAACCCACGTGGTTGTGTCCAGGTGTCGACCTAGTGTAGGGATAGGGTTAGGACACCCTGCCACATGTCCACGTCGCGTGTGCAAGACACGAGATATACGTATCAGTGCCCAAATTCGACAGTCGCGCACACAGTGCATTCCCCGTGCGCGCGCTCATGCGTGTTCGACATGACACGTGGGCTCGTGTAACTTGACACACGGGGTGGCAGACATTGCCCCTTGATGTGTGTCAAGTCTCAAGTGACGGGGTGGCGTGTCCGTGTCGCAATCGAGCCCGAATAGCAGGGCACGTACAGTGCCCGTGCACGTGCGCCCGCGACCGTGTGTACACGTGTCTGTGCAGACTCGACACGACACGAAAATGACACAAAAATACTGGAACCCTATAAGCCAGACCAAAACCTATTTTTCTATTCAAACACTTCTCCAAAATTCACACGAAATGCCCATTGGGGCATTTCAATAAACACATAGAACTAGCCACTGATACGTGTCCAGTTAGGACACGAATGGACACGAAATTTTAGGGTTTCCTATTCCTACAGTTAGGTTAGGTCTAGGGCTCCCTAATGATGCAAAAATTTCAGGATTCTAAGGTGAGGAATTGAATTTACCTAAGAGTATCAAAAGCCTCAAAAAGCTTCAAAGAGAGGTGCACCTCTTGATGGCCAAACTCTTCCAATGCTCTCCAAATCTGAGAATACTTGATGCCAACAGCAAGTAGATAGAAATTAGAACCCAATGCAATTTGTTTGGGTTAAAAAGGAATTAAAATGGATTTACTAGAATTTTTGGAAGATGGAGAGTTACCTCTTTCTAAAACTTGGCAAGAATTCCTAATGGAGGCCCTAACTTTGAGGGGTATTAAATAGGATGGGGGAGACCATTATGACCAGCCATGGGCTGATTAGGATTAGGGTTAGCTACATGGTGTGGGCCTATGGGCTTTAAGGCTTAAGTCATGACTTATGAAATCATAAGCCATTCTAGTTTAACCAATTCTTAATCTCTCCAAACAAGTTTCAATGAGTTAAACCTCACTAACTTAGGTCAAACCAAGGTTACTTAACCTAACCAAGTGGTCATAACCTTGGTTAATCTCTAGGTTAGTCTTCTAGTCAACACTAGTCAAAGTCAACTATAGGCCCAAAATCAATTATACTAAAAATCACTAAAAATCATATTAATTCTAATAAATCTAAATAATACTAACTATCACTAACCATGGTTAGCTAAGACTAGCTGTGAGTAATCTAGGTTAGGTCCAAACCAAGTTAGGCTAATCACAAAACATGGCAATCAATTAAATAATATTTTATTCACACCATTCTT
The DNA here is from genome assembly GCA_029216955.1 of Iris pallida. Classification (NCBI taxonomy): domain Eukaryota; kingdom Viridiplantae; phylum Streptophyta; class Magnoliopsida; order Asparagales; family Iridaceae; genus Iris; species Iris pallida. The sequence goes on from JANAVB010003600.1 coordinate 9,963,065, forward strand.
AATAATACATTAAAATCCAAATAATATTTATTAAATTCAATTTAAATTCAGAATGACAAAAGTACCCTCGAACTGGAAATAATAAATGAAACACCCTAATCACATAGTCAGGCTCTAGGTTAAGTTGTCTCTAGTGTTACACTATCAAAACACCAAAATTATAAGTCATGATTTAAAAATAGTTTTAAAATGATTTAAAATACCAAAAATTATATCATGATTTAAATATCATTACTTAAAAGATTAAAATTACAAAATTTCAAAATTACCCTCATTTGGAAAACTGGGTGTTAGATGATCTTTCGTGCGTTTCATGTACCCCTTGATGAGTATCCATTCTTACATGCCCCTGCCTTCCTCTCTAAGGCAAGGAGGCTTCTGGCGGCCGTTGGCTCACCAGTCGTGTCTGAGCATTCTGATGATGAGCCAGATGCCCCTTCTCTTGGACAGGATCCTCCTTCTCCTGCCACTCTCGAGTCTCTTCAGACTATGCTCCGAGATCGCTTCACCTTGGAGGACGATCGTTGGACTCAGCTGGATTACCGGACTACCTTACAGATGAGTGCCATCAGCAACTCGCTGCACGATATTCGGTATTCCATGTCTTGCCATCCTTCCATGCCCATTCCTATGGAGAGAGACCCTGGTCGTGAGGGATTTCATATCGATGACACTTGGGTTCGTCGCTACATGGATCCGGATGCGACTTTCGTGGACCCACGTCGCTCCATTACTGATCCATCAGATGACGCTGGGCCTTCACGAGCTCGATGATGGATATGGACTGCTACTTGCTGCTGCTACTGAGGATCTTAGATTATGGTTTATGCATTTTGCTTTTAGTTACTTTTATGTACTTGGTTTGTATTAGACTTATTATGAGTTGTGACTCTTGAGACTTTGGTAGTTCTATCAGTTTATTTGCCATTATGACTCTTGCGACTTTTGGTCGTTATATTAGTCTATATGTAGTTTCTTCTCTTATCTTTTGGTGTGTTTGCCAGTTATTAATTGTTTATCTTAAATTGCTAAATGCCAAAAGGGGGAGATATGTATATTCTATATTCTTTTTGTCTATGTATATGTGCTTTTGGAAGAATGTTATTAACAGGCCAACAAGATTCACAGCATTGTTTACGGGGGAGCTATTCTTAAGCTCGGCACTAATTATGGGGGAGCTATATTTTCTTGTTGTTACATGTGTCCAGGTATGAATATTGAATATACAATTATTATTTTGTCAATTATCAATATGGGAGAGATTGTTGACACAAAGTCACAGTCAACCAAATATTGATAACATTGACTAAATAATACTTGTGATAATTCAATACGACACACGACGACTACATCCAGCTCAAGACAGATGACAGCACAGTTTTGCAAATGCAAGTCATTTTTGAGTATGTATTTTTATATTTATTGAGTCTAGACTGATGTAAGCTGAGTTGTGCTGAGCTCTTGAGACTTAACCTATAACCTACCCAAAATCCATAAGCTCCACACATCCAAATAAGGCCATTGGACCCTAAGACCCATTCTGTGCTCTGGAGACAGAGTTCGGGCCGAACTCTGCCTCCACACAGAGTTCGGGCCCAACTCTGTCCCCTAAAAATCAGCACCCTAATTTTTAGGGTTGGCTGGTTGCTAGTTGTCCAACGGCCAAATTTTTGAAAAATCCTACCAGAATTTTGGCCGAATTTTGCCTGCTAATATCCTATAAATAATCCATGAATTCTCTCATTTTCATTCATCCAATCTTCTCTTCTATTCTCTTTAAAGCTCAATATAAGCCATACCCTTCTTCATCTACTAGCCACAAGCTCTCTAAGCCTCAAGTGCTCAGCATCTCTCAGCTAGGAGTTTGTGCAAGAGTTCAAGAAGTCGCTTGGAAAATTCCAAGCATCGCCACTGCGATTCTTTATAAGAAGTTGACGTGCTCTTCTGAAGAAAAGGCACGGGGTGTAACTACTATTTCACAAATAGTGGATTTAAACCTGAGCTAGAGTTCTCAGGCCTAGACTAGTCCTCCACGAGGGAAACCAGGTTAAAATCGGCTGTGTTTGCGTATGCTTTCTTGCTCCTTATTTATTTTCGCATTTACTCTGATTAATTTTAGATTGTGAAAGAGTTGATTTTTTAATTGGCTATTATTGCTATAAACTCTATTCACCCCCCCTCTAGAGTTGCCATCTGTTCTTCATTATGATCTGTACTCATTTATACAACAACAAGCCTCTCATGACGTGCTATATGTCCAAGTGGTTGTTATACCTTTTCTTGGGTCATGCCCAGAAGAACAAGGTGCAGGAGCAACTTAAATGCGATCCTCGCCCTTTTGAGCCGCTCAATGCTCAAACCATTTTCAAGGTGATGAAGAAATTTGGCCGCGTCGATAGTAAGTTAGTCAAAGACTGGCATGGTTATGCTGCCGATACCCCTCTCCAGAGTTTTATAGACAGTGTGGCATAGTCTTGTCCCTAGAAGCCACTCTAGCAAGCTTCCTTTATTTGTGGCCACGAAGGTTTATAGTTTCGGAAGCCATCGCCGTTGATCGAATTCATTGAAGCGTACTTTTTGCTGTCGTTTGTTTAGTATTTGGGTACAAGAGGGATATACTGTCCGCCAGGACGAGTCGGCTAAATACAAGACTTCAAGAATTCACGAACGCCATGATGGAGAATCCTAACTTTCGGAAGGATTTTCCTCTCACCAAGATGCCATATACATATTTGTTTGGCTGGTTGTTACTACACCATCCTTTATTGATGGACCATGCTCTTGGCATTGGAGGAGCACTGGCAGCGGACTTCATTGGTAGATTCACAAAGGCTAAATAGAAGGTGGAGTCTTTACTTGATTACAGAGAAGCATTAAATAGGGGCACAGACTAGAAAATTTTCTCCATTACTCCCCCACCTGGATATGAAGACTTTCTAGTTCCTCTCGTGGACTTAGAACCTGTCTGTTCTCGTCCATCTCCCGAGGCTTTTTCATGGTTGAAAGTGATTAGGCCTTCTCATCTGGTGTATCGATTTGAGAACGACTATTATTTAGAGCCGTACTTTCCAAGCCGCTTCGCTCGTCAGTTTGGCTACGACCAGCTGTATGTCGGGAATGTAATGACTTGTCTTAAAGCCTTCGGGCATTTGACTAATGGCGCACAGGGATGGGGATATTTTAGTGCAAGAGGCATGAAGGCTGTATTCACCATGCCCTCTGCCATTGTTGAGAATGGTCCACTTATGCTTGGTTCATACGCACGTTTTTATACTTCAGCCAACACCTTTTTTGAAGGTTATTCAATGGCAGATAGCTTCGTCAGTGTAAAGAAAGCGCTTGATGGGAATAAAGCCACCATTAATTTGACTAAGGCTGAAGAGGATGTTCCTGTCGATGAACCTTTGGAAACCGTAGATGTGGGTTTCTATGACGAAGCTCAGGACCCACTGTGCATCCTGCTCAAGATGCGAAAAGAGAAGTTTACTGCGAAGAAATGGAGCAAAAAGTAAAAGATCGAGGCCTCCTCTTCTCAGTCAGCCCATGATGATCCTCTTTCACCTGCTGTAGGGAAGAAGAAAACAAATGAGACACCACTGTCGAGAAGCCTGTAGCAAGGACCAGACTTCAGATGCGGCAAATGGAAGCTAGACTCTCGCCTGGAGCAACTACTTCTCTCAGAGGATCAACTCCATACCCTTTTCAGAAAGAGAGAGCACGGGTTTCGGGAAGGAAACAAGCAGGGAACATCTTGTTTATGAAGAAGCACAACCTCAACCGCCTGCTCCTGTCGAGGTGACTATAACATCTCCACAACCGTCTCTCAAGCGTTCAGCCAGGAGGAAATTGTTGGCCACCAGAACCGGAAGAGGGAGGGCTGGAATTTCTCCTACACCATCCTCGCTAGAACAACCTCCTCAAGATTCGATTCTGCCACCACAAGAGGAGCCTTTGCCACCATCGAGGGATGTGCCCCCTAAGACATGTGATATTCTTGATCTCGCAATCCTATCAAAAATAGTAGACAGTAGCAGTTTGTATTGATATACCATCATCTCCAGATCTTCCACCAACTAGTGCTTCGGCTCTAGCCGCTGCAAAGGATACTCCTCTGGTTACTATTTCAGAACCAGTAATCGTTCGGTTCACCATTCCTTTGTCTATAAGGTTATTGACGACGTTTGCTTTAGCGGGTTTAATATTGCCACCGGCCATCGATGACGCTACAAGGGTCACGGTTCCCGAAGAAAAGTTAACTTCAAAAGATGTTATCCCTAAAGTTCTAGTCTCCTGTAGCTCCTATCCCGAACGAGATTCCATCCCGAGAGGAAAAGTAGATGATAGAAGCGTTGCAGGATTGTGATTTTACAGATGAACTAATTGAAGAGGACCATGTTGATACGGCCTCCGATCTTGAAGTGGCCCAAGAGAATCAATATTTGGTGGCCAAGGATGGCCAGATTGCAGTTGAGGGTGGTAAGCACCCTGTCGAAGATGAGGGCGACCAGAGCCCTAATGATGATGATCAGAACCTCGATGAACCACAAGACGATGAGAATTCTGACACTGATGTTGAGGGCGACGGAAGCCCAGTTGATGAAGATAGAGAAGATGAAGGGTTTGCGAAAGGTCTTGAAGGCCCTCGGGATGATGAGAACCAGATATTAATATTGAGGGGATTCAGACCCCTATTGAGTATGTTTCTGAAATAGAAAAGGCGAAAGTGGCAGCCCATGGAGATCAAACCAAGTCAGGGGCTAAAGGCAGCCATGCTGGTTCTGAACCTGGAAGCAGCTGCTTTAAGTCAAGAGGCTTAGAAGCAGGGAGCAGCCAAGCGACAGTGTCTGCTTCTACTATGGAAAGACTCGTTACATAACGAGATACCATGCCTCGTGAGACTCCATATATGCCACCTGGCCCAGTTAAATTTTTGAATTTATTTACCAATGCTACTTTTTTGATGTCGTGTGATATAATGATTTCTACTTTAAATTGCAGCGGGTCACATGGGGACAATCATTGAAGTCCCATTGACTTCTACCGCTTTCAGCCTCAGTTCTATCATGTCTCCTTTAGATGTCGAAACCCACATCATGGAAGGAAGCTCCTCAGGGACGCCTGTGCCAAAATCTTCGGGGGCTGATGTTGTACAAGCTGTCATTCTTCCTATCTCTGCTGAAGGAGGAACTTTTGCCGAAGCAGCAACACCTGGTGTATCGGCGGTGACAAGTACCATCGTCAAAACTTACACAAGTGCCTTCTTCACTTCCCTGTGCACTCTTGTTCAATTGGCCATAGAGAAAAACCATCCTTACGATTTTGTACAGAGAACTTCTTTTTTTCTAATTGAGGCCATACGCGGTCTTGGCGATGCTGAAAGGGCCAGCTTCCTGGAGCAGATCCTAAATGAGCTCGAGAATCCTATTCAATCTTACCAAGATCCGATCAGGGGGAACATGAGCAGCCAAGTGGACGCCGAATGTGAATCTATCGCACATGAGTACGAAGAACGACATGCCATGTTTGGTAATTCCATGACAACATATGATTTATAATTTAGAGAAATAGAGACTCTTACAGCTGAAGCCACCACCGAGGAAGCAGATAAAAACAAAGAGATATCTGACATTCAAACCCGCATCCAAGAATTAGAAGCCGAATTGGCTCGGACTGGAAAACGCCAAGAAGAGGTGGTAGAACTGCATCAAATTACCTCGAGTCGCTTGGATGAGCTGAACCGTTAGAGAAATGATCTCCTTCAAGCACGTAAAGTAGAGATGGAACGCCATGTTTTGTCAGTGCAACCATTATTACCAGAATTTAGAAGGAATCTGGCTCGAGAGAGAGAGTTTTTGCAACTCGAGGGGAATGGGCTAAAGCTTCAAAGAGGCAAATTCTCGACCTCAGTACACAGCCTCCTCCATGAAGATTTTTCTTAGGAAAGGAGAATAAATGTAATAGCTCTTTTTGAAGTATTTTTTATCATATTTTTGGCAAATGTAATAGCTTTTGTGTTTGCATGATTTTGCATGAAATAAAGAACTGATGATTTTTTGTGGATCTATTACTTATTATGTATCTGTTTAAGACACAAGTAATAGGTAGGAAAAAGAAATATGTTCAAAGGTACTAGACATGATATATTTTTCAAAAATAACAACACTTATTATATGTGTTTAGAGGTAATATGGATGTGACATAATATAATTTTGGCATATTGTTACTCGTGGGACGACATTATAAGAGGTAATATGGACATGACAAGTCGTTGATGTATATAATAGAATTCAGAGATAATGTGGACGTGAATTTATATGTTTGTTGATCACCTTTAAATCAACTGAGGCTCAAGAGTAGAATATCTTTTAAAACAACTGGGTTTCAAAAGATGATGTTTGTGATGACGTAGTTGACGTTATGGGTTAATCTTTTGAGGATGTACCATAAGATCTGGATTAGACTCCACTGGAGATTTTTGAAGACTTATTATCTGGGTTTATTCACTCAAGAGCGAGTAAAAGATAATAATTTGAAGATTTGCGTATGTACAATATTTGTCAGAAAGCATAATACATACTTTCAAACATGATATTTCATGAGGAATTTGTCGTTAATAGGCATCATAGCTTTTCGACTGTCCATCCCAGTCAGCTGATAAGCTCCATTATAGAAAGCTTTGCTTACGACGTAGGTACCTTCCCATTTTGACTCGAACTTGCCTTTCCTCAAGTGTGTCATAGTTATAGGACGTTTGACAGTAAGGACTAGATCGCATTTTTGAAAAGTTCGTACTTTAACTTTGTCATTGAAAGCTTTTGAGATTCGGGCCTGATATAACTAAATGTGTTGTTGAGCTAGCAGTCGCCTCTCGTCGAGTGCTTCAAGCTCTTGAAGTTAAAGACGATCGTTGTTTTCCACCGTGAGTTAATTGGCAACAGCTATCCTTAATGATGGGATTTGGATCTCCAACAGTAGGATGACTTCGCATCCATACACCAAAAAAAGGGTGTACAGCCAGTCGGGGTACATATAGTGGTGCGGTATGCCCATAGACATTCTCTAAGCTTATCGCTCCAATTTTATTTATTGGCAAAAATAAACTTCTTGAGAAGCTTGATGATTGTTTTGTTAAAAGCTTCTGCTAGACCGTTAGCTGCAGGATTATAAGTTGTGGAAGCAACATTGTTGATTCGATTGTCATCACAAAATCGAGTAAATATTTGACTAACGAACTGAGGTCCGTTGTCATGAATGATCCGTTGAGGAACGCCGAATCGATAGATGACATGATGTTTGATGAAGCTAATGACACTGCTTGTCTTGACTTCTGCTAAGGGAATAGCTTATACCTATTTTGAGAAATAATCGGTTATAGCTAAGATAAACCGATGTCCTTGAGATGATGGCGGATTGATAGGACCAATAACATCCATAACCCAGGCTTCAAAGGGCCAAGATGCTACAGTTGGATGCAAGATTCTGATGGTTGGTGAATGAAATCCGCATGGATTTGACATGCTCTCTATTTTTTTGCATATTCAATTATATCTGCCACCATGGTGGGCTAGTATCCCATGCGTCTGATACGATCCTATAGCTTAGGGCTGGGCTGATGGGCACCAAAGACACGATTGTGAGCTTCACGTAGTATCTGCTTTGCTTTATCGTCCGCAAGACAACGTAGGAGCATGCCGTCAAATGATCGTCGGTAGAGTGTTTTGGAGGAGTAATTATAATAGAATCGGTGTGATCGACGACGGATGATCGTAGCTTCTTTGGGGTCTTCTGGTAAGATGTCATGCACTGCAAAGTCAATGAAAGGAGTTCTCCAGTCTTCGCTAACAGTGCCAATCTCAACCGCATTGCTGAATTCAATGCTCAAATTATTCTCAACACAGAATAACTCTCAATTAGCGATGACGATTAACTGTTGCCTTTTCACAGGAACAGCTAACACGGCTACTAGATTCGCAAGTTCACCGGCTTCGGTATTACATGCTCGGCATACATGCTCAATAAAGAAGCCTTTGAATGATACAGCCAATTTGACTGCTGCTTCTTGGTAAGAAATGAGATCTTGATGTCGGAATTCATATGTACCTCTAACCTGATTCACAATTAACTTAGAGTCTCTATATGCTTCAAGATATTCAATATCTAGTTGTTTAGCTAACTGGAGACCGATGAGCAGTGCATTGTATTCGACAATGTTGTTTGAACATGGCTCGTCTAGAGAATAGGTTCTTTGAATGGCTAGCCCTTCTGGGGATACAAGGACAATTCCCACTCCAGCGATGATAATATCGTTGGGTCCAATTCTAGATGCACCATCAAAGAATAGACGCCAAGTGAATATTCCTTCTGAAGTCATGTTGGACTCTAGTGTTTTATCAGGAATTTCATCGTAGAATTTTGAAGTTTCAGGAATTGGATGAGCAACCAAGAAGCTAGCTAAGGCTTGACCTTTAACAGACTTCTGCGGAACATAGACCATATCATACTTTGCTAGCAGTATCGCCCATGTAGCTAGTCTGGAGTTAAGTGTACTAAGCTTTTTCAGCAGAACTCGTAGAGGATTGACTCTGGAGATGACATGAATGGTCTGGCTCATAATATAATGATGCATTTTCTAGACGGGAAACATCAAGGCTAAGCATTCTTTTTCTACCGAGCTGTATCAATGTTCAGCACCAATCATTATACGATTGAGATAGTAAATTGCTTGCTCATGGTCTTCAATGTTCTTCTGGGCTAGGAGGGCACCCAGAGAGTGATCCATTGCTCAAACATACATCAGGAAGGGTATTCCTGTGATGGGAGGAACTAGGATTGGAGGGTTCATCAAGTACCGCTTTATGACTTCAAAAGCTTGCTGGCATTCATCCGTCCAAATGAAAGACACACCTTTTTTTCATCAATTGAGTGAACGATCTGCAGCATCCAGAGAGATTTGAGATGAATCTCCTGATGTACGCAAGTCATCCCTGGAATCCTCGTAGCTCTTTTAGGTTGCATAGAGGATGCATCTCTTGAATGGCTTTGACTTTCTCGGGGTCAACGTGTATACCAATAATGAATCCAAGGAATTTTCTACTAGAGACTCTCAGAAATAACTTTGTGGGATTTATTTTGAGTTGATGCTGATGCATTAGATCGAAGATAGTCCTTAAGTCTTGGATGTGATCTTCCTTTAGATGACTTTTGACAGCAATATCGTCGACATAACATTTGACTATTTTTCGTAAATGTTCACAGAAGATGGTACTCATGGCCCGCTGATATTGTCACAACCCGTACCCTAGAGTAAGGGCACGAGACGTAGGTACGTCCAGCCTACGCCGCAGTGTCGATGGTAGAACGCTGTTCTAAGTCTCTAACTAACCATCAACTCATGCAGTATATAGTGTACTCATCATGATCAACTCCGAACGGAGGACAAGTATAAGATATGGTGTAACTCAATCACAGTCTAAGCACGATAAGATAACACCGAATATAACTAAGAAATTGAAGACAACAAAACTACTAATAAAAATAACAATAAACTCAAACAATCTCAAATACATCTCAAGTCTCAAATCTCTATATACAACTCCAGATCTAAATAGGAAAACTAAAACAAGACAGACTAACTAAACTCCCGATCACTCCTGAGTGTCGGGGCCATAGGTAGCTAAGCCATCTCCTCAGTAAAATGTAGGACATGTGTCCTCAGGGCAATCATCTGTAAAATTTTCAACAGGTCCAGTCAGGACAGGAATGAGCACATCTCATCTAGAAAACCCAAGTAAATGACAGAGAACTATACAGCAGTTATAGACAGTTGTATTGATAAAAATGGCAGTTTATATTCAGGTGATGGTAAGAAAAAGAGATAAAGTGCAAGGAAAGTAAATACTAAACAAGAGAAGAATCATAGCAATGAAGACTGTAAAAATAGAACTAGCTGAACCAGGGTAATATGATATAAAGTCCAGACAGAAAATATAGACCAGTGTAACTCCAATGTAAGTCCAGTACAGGATGAATCTAATACAAGATGAACCTAGTAAGGGACGATTCCAGTTATAGTGATCAATGATTCCAGGGTGAGTCCAGCCTATACTCTAATAGTGTGTTTTAAAATACCGAGATCGACATGTAAACGGCTGTGGGTAATCAGGCACATCCCTCACTGATCAGGCGAGAGATGGCTATGCTTCCAGTAGATTCCAGTAGGGAGATTCCAGATTGGGGTATGTCTATATGTCTCACTCTAGTATTTCCCCTCCCAGCAAGTGAATCCAGAATTCTGACATAATGATTCAAGATGAGTCCAGCCAAAATATAATGATACCAGTAAATGATTCCAGTTAAATGATTCCAGTTAAATGATTCTAGTAGATGATTCCAGTAATAGAGATGATACCAGTAATAGAGGCCAGAAAATAAAAGTGTGTCGTATACATGAATCCAGAAATATCTATACGTGTTGTAACAGAGAATCGTATATAACTAACTAGAACTGAAGTACAGTAATATTTGACAAGTAAATGAGAGAACTATCAGAGAATGTACTCGCCTACTACTCTGAAAAGAGTAGTATAATATCAGATGCCTGTACCAGAGTCACAAAGTCCTAAACAGAGTAATATGAGTCATGATATGTAAAATACAAGAGAATTGAAAGTTACAATGCAAACTACATGATTTCTAGGTCAAACTAGGTCAAAGTCAAACTTTGTCAACTCTAACAGTCAACTAGGTCAACTCAAGGTCAAACAAGTCAAGGTTAGTCAAATCTAGGTCCAAGTCAAACTTGGTCAACTCTGGGTCAACCCAAGTCAATACTCTAGTCAAACCAGGTCAATTGGTCACATCTAGACTAATGTTGACTTTTGGTCAACAGTCTAGTCAACATGAACCATTGGGTCAAACTTAGCCAAAAGTCCATTATTGGTCAACCTTCTAGTTTATCTAGGTATTACCCTATACCACATCTATATATCTACCTCATAATGTATATGCATACATCTCAACACTTATAATACACTATCCCTATATATTCTTATAATATATGTGATAGGGAAACTCAACCCCCAGCCTATGGCTAAGCCTAACCTTCACCCTTAGCCTACTCAAGCCTAACACTATGGCCTACTATCCTTCCTTATAAACTAACACAGCTCAACTTAAAATACAGGAACATATAGATAATGAAAACTTAGTGTGTGTGTGTGTGCTAAAATCAGTTTGGTGTGTGTGTGGACACTGAATCAGTGATAATATCTCAGGAAATTAGAAGTGACAGATGTGTGTGATATTGTGTGTACAGTTTAACAGGAAAGTGGCATGTGAGCATGGTGTGTGTAGTGTAGAAACATGTGTGGAGGGGTGTGAGTCTATAAAAAATCTGAAAACAAGAGTGTAGGGTGTGTGTGAATGCATTACAGTTCATGATTCAAACAAATTTCAAATCCATAACATTGTGTGTGAAGTAGGGCTGTGAACTAGACATATGGTTGCACACATATGAAAGGGAATTAACTTAAATGGAGGTGCAAGACTGAACTCACCACTCCACTGCCAATTCCTATTTCTGACTACCAAGCCTTCCCTACTAACTGAATACTAATTCAATACTAACTTAGACACTGCTACACTTGGGTGCCCAAGGATCCATTCACACCACCAATTTCCTATTGCCAATGCTCTCAAACTTGGGACTGGTTCATCATACAAATAGGATGAACCCATGTAGCACCTGAAACATAAGGGAAAAGGGTTGACACTACCTGACACTCAAGCTTGACACAAGGCACACTACCTATATTAAATTCTGGATACATTTGACACTCAACCCAAGCTCACTCTCACTGCCTCTCATCCAATACATACATCTCACATCTGGACACCAACACCCATAGGCCTATGGCCTCAAACTGGGCTCAAACAGGGAGTCCCCTCACCTTGATACTTAACTGACACACGAACACTCACTCTTACATACCTGAAATGGCCAAGCCCTCACTGAACACTCCTCCTCCTCTGATCACAGGTTTAACATAGGCAAAATTTCAGTGAGCAAACCCAGGAATTGACAGTGCATGACAGTTCAGCCAAATACCTATAGATACAACCTAGAACCTAATTTCTCTAACTGAAATCATGGTTCAACATAAACAATTAATCCTGAACCAAAAGAACATAAAAAGAGCAAAAATAACTGAGAAGCAACACCACCTCTCTGGTCACAGGTTCGAATGCAAGTGAATCCCAACTATGTGTGTGAGTGATGTGGTGTGTAATCTGGAAACCCATGTGGCAATAGCTTAGGAAATCTGGAAACAGCAAAAGAGTGTGTGTCAAAACCTGTGAGGGTGTGTGTGGGTAGAGTGGTATGTATACAACCTAAGCTAGGGTGTTCCTGTGTTCTCAAAATTTAGATAGGAATGTGTATGTATGGGAAATCAGGAAATGACAGTTTAACAGTGTAAAAAAAATCAGTTTACAAGCAGTCCAATACCAACTTCGATACTCCAACTTCAACACAACCCTTAACCAACATTAGGTAATCTAATACACAGGTAGGAATCACTGTGGCAATTAAAACAACATTCAAATCAGTAAAAAAAAAAAGAAGTTCAGATTATGCACAGTTGGTATGTATCAGACCATCAAGAACCTAAATTTTCGAATCCCACATTGAAAAACCAATACAATTCATGAACCAATTGAAACTAACATCAACCCAGGTTAACTAACTACATCAACACATAAGTCATCAGTAATTAAAATGGGTTATCACATATGGATTTCTTTAAAATAAAACTACATTCAACTGTCAAGGAAAACTGAAAAAAAAAAAAATCAGTTGAACAGTGTGATTCAAACACAAATTCGAATCCAACCCCATAAAACCCAGGTTACATATATACACAGTTAAAAATCATCATTTAAATCCCAAACAATTATATTTAAACTCATTTTAAACTCTGAAACATAGCACAGTATCAGTTGAGAACAACAAGTTTCAGGAAACACATAGGAAACCCAAAACACATAGGAAAACTCAATAAACCATCAAATTGATTGTGCCAACACATAGTACACATGTGCACGTGTCATAGGGATGCATTCGTGTCCAGAAAACTGGACACAAACGTGTCCAGAACCAAATTCGAAACTGTGTCTGAAACAGAAAATTCAGTCCTCGTGCACGCGTGCACGTGTGTCCAACTCATGATACAGGCCACGTGGAGACACGTGGCCGCGCATACGTATTCACCTAGACTAGGGGGACGTGTCCATGTGCCTGTCCCATGTCCACATGGTGTCTACGTGTCGATACGAGGCCGTATCAGTGAGCAATTACAGTGCGTGCAGTGACAGTGCGTGACCCGTACGAATGCGATAACTTCGCGCACCGTGAACGAAAGTTCATGAAACTTTGCGTGCGTGATGTCAGTGGGTGCCCGCACGTGCCCATAAATTTTTGTGGCATATAGTGTCGTATCGTGTCCTGTGTCAAGCCCGAATAGCAGGGGACTGCACGGGCACAGTGCGATGCCTCGTGCATGGGGTGCGTGTCCATTTTGGACACGAAAATCCCCCAAATTTGTGCTCAGTGTTCAACAAAATGAATCTACACATCAAGAGCTATCCAAATATATAATTTGTTTTGAAAAACAATAACATTCAATCCATTGAGGCATTTCGTCGAACACCTAACTTACACTACGACACGTGTCCGATACGGACACCAAACGGACACGAAATTCACCCAAATTTTAGGGACACCTAGGGGACTCCTAGATCTAGCCCTATATGCAAAGAAAACTGAAATTTAAGTCAATTTAGAGGGTTTTACCTATATGTGCAAAAAGCTTGGAAAAGCTTCAAATGGGGGATTCTTCCTCTTGATGGCAAAAGCTCCAAATTGTCCTAAAGCTGGGATTAAATTCCACATTCAGAAAATAGGAGAAAATTAGGTTCTAATACAAGAAACTAGGATTAAAAAGGAACTAAAATAGATTTATGGGGATTTTTGGAAGAGGGACAATTACCTTTCTTTTCTAATGTTGAAATGAATGAAAGAAGGAGGCAAGCCCTAGAAAATAAGTGTTTATATAGGGTGGGGATCCCTATGGCTGGTCATTTAGGGTTTGGTTAGGGTTAGGGCTTCAAGTTGTGGGCCATGGGCCAAGTCATGATCAAATAAATCATCAAGCCATAAGTCATTTCATGAAACCATAAACCATGACTTAAATTCACTAAACCTAATCCCCTTATTCTATAATTAGTTTCTAATGACTAAAAGTAGGTTAACATAAGTTAGACTAGGGTCACCATGGCTAGGGTTAGCTTCTAGGCTAGTTCACTAGGTCTCAACAAGTCAAGTCAACCTAGAATTCACCAATTCAACAAATCACCAAATAATTCAAATAAGTCAAAATAACCAAATTACCCCTAGGCTGAAAATGATAATAAATTATCCTAATGACATGGTTAGGCTCTAAATTATGCAGTCTCTCAGGTTTCACTAGCAGCACACCAAAATCACAAGTCATTACTTAAACCATTTTTAAATAGTTTAAAAATAATTAAAAATCACCAAAAATTATAATGTGAAATAAATATCAATAAATAATAATTATAATTACAAAATTTCAAAAATACCCTCATCTGGAAAACTGGGTGTTACAGATATGTTGTACCCGCTTTTTTGAGACCAAATGGCATGACTATATAGCAGAAGTCTTCCAAAGGAGTATGAAAAGATGTATGCTTTTCATCTTTAGAATTCATTCTGATCTAATTATATCCAGAGAATCCATCCTTGAAAGAATTCGCTCGAACCCGCAGGTATTATCGATTATGACATCAGTGATTGGAAGAGGGAACTCGTCCTTGGGACAAGCTGTATTGAGATCTCTAAAGTCGATGCAGACTCAAACTTTCCCTGTTTACTTCATGACTGAAACGACATCAGCTACCTAGTCAGGATGTTGTTCCTTCCTAACAAACCCACATGCGATGAGTTTCTTGATTTCAGCTTCTATGGCATCCATCATATCAGGACGAAACTGTCGTGCTGTTGTTTGGCTGGCCTAGCATTTGGCAAAATGTTAAGCTTAATTTGAGGATCTAATCCTGGCATATCTTCATAGCTCTAGGAAAATACATCAATGAATTCTCTAATGAGCTAGATCAAGTTTTGTTTGTCTACTTTAGGGAGACTTTTGCTAATAAAGATTGGCCTTGGAGAAGCTTCATTTTTGACGTCAATTTGTATTAGTTCGTCTTTAGGGGGTAGTTTACGTTGTTCAAAATGAAGCTCCCATTGAGTATCCATCTGTTGTGCCCAATGCTCTTTCTCATAAGCCTCGGTAGAGCATCATCATCCTCTGAGAATTTAGCCGTCACCATATTAGAAGATAGAGTTACTCGATGGACGTGTCCTATGCTGGTGTCTGAATCCCATGAGGAAGAGTCAGAAGAATTAGATCGTTCTTCTTTATCATACTCAAAAATATCTAGGGTTATGATTGCCGTAATATAGCCTAACCCATGTTTTGTCTTGTCATAATATTGCGATAACTTTCCTTTTGGGGCAGGTATACGAATAGGAGTTCGTCTACCTTTTCCACCATTGAGGCCAGATTTGAAATTGTAGCCCATCTTTCGAATGATATTTTTAGATTTTTTACTGTAACGACGTAGTTGAATTCGCCCACTATCATCGTTTTCATAGTCGCTATCAAACATAGCCCTTTGATTCAATCCTCTGTTGAAGAGGATAGGACACTCATCTTTCTTCCAGCCAGAAGGAATTAGAAAGAACGAGTTTTATACTGGTTCGAATAATATCTCATCTTGGAGGGGTTGAATTGCCCCCAAGGTAAGAGGTTCAAAATTGTCCAAAATTTCTAAGTAATATTGAGTATAATAATTGACATCCATATACTGCAAAGGAGATACTACTTTATTGATATCTGCTTCAATATTTATAACAACGTTTTTAACCTTGGTCGTTGACTTAACGAGGTTAATAACAAGGGGAGGAAAAGTAGGAGGTTTGTTACAACGAAGGTTGATAACAAGAGGCCTAAAAGAGGTGATCTCCCTTTGTTCCATTTTTCAGTAGGAGGAAGCTTAATAGGAGGAGAGAGGTTAATGGTCAGCATCTGAGAAGACGAGGGGCGAGAAGTGCGTCCCTTAACCGAAATTACCAGGACCTCGTCTGGATTGTTTTTTCGATCTTCTTTAGTGTCCATAGCTAATACAACCTTCATGTAGTCTTCTTCGTACATCCTGGAGTCTGTATAATAGGCCTCGACACCTCGAAAGGGATTGAGATAAACAACTTCTTTCTTGACTTCTTCATTGTCATCAATGTACTTAAAGCATTGATAGAGAGTGGATGGCACAATGTTATGTTCATGCAACCGCGATCTTCCTAACAACACATTGTAGGAGATATGATTGCCAATCACATAGAAGGTGACTTTTGTACGGAGATTGCCAATTTGGAATTAGGCGGACCTTTCCCAACGGTTCGCTTCTTCCGAAATTGAATCCAAGAATAGTCGTGACCGTCGTAGAGAGGCTATGGACTAGGATCCTTAATGCATCCAATAGAGTCTTTGGCATAATAGTGAGTTCCGATCTAGGGTCAACCATAATACGATCGACCTTCATTGTGTCAACATACCATGTAAAGTAGAGTGGTCGGTCATGTCGATTGTCCTCTAGTAACATGTCACCTTGAGTGAAGGTGATATTAGGAATCACTTCCATCACACTATGGCAATGAGAGCACGCCACAGGTTCTTCGTCTGGTTTCTTGAGATGTGCCAGACAAGCATCGTCTTGTATCAAAGCCTCACTTAATGTTTCTCGAGTTTCACTCGAGAGACGTAGGAGTTCGAAAATTGATAATCTTGCCGAAGTAGTGGCTAGTTGAGCCAATATATCAAAATTATATGGTTTTTCAAGTCCTTGCAATGGGGTTGTCTTCTTCAGGTTCTTATCAAAGTGAACCTGCTGCTTGCTTTTATCAGATGTTGTCGGTTTAGAAGGACCCGAGTCAGCTGATGGAGCTGATGTTGTAGGAGCATTAGGAGCAGGATGGGGAGTGAAAATTTTATTCTCTTGACCATCTGGGTAATCTCTAAGGTAAAGTCTACTAGATCTAGTGTCGGTCAAGACTTCTTCTTCGGGAGCGGGTGAGAGAGAAACCATGTTATAAGTTCTTACTCGTGTCTTCCTTATGAAAGATTTTTTCTTTTGAGAAGATGAATGATCTGTCCAAAATCCTAAGCCGACATGGGACTGGTTATCTTGAAGATGTAGAGAAAGAGGTATCGGAGTCCCTTTTTCGCAATTTAAGCCAGGAGCTGTCTGTAGGTTGTATCCCATTTCCATCATCAATTCGCAGGACTACTGACTATACCGATGAAATTCTGGTTGGTATTTGATCTCTGGCTTTGGTGACACAGTCGTTGATGAAAGAAGCAAAGTTGTCGCTGGAATGAATGTAGTGTTCAGATGAGGAATACGACCATCCAGCAAAGTAGATTCACTTGAATTCATATGACACAACTTATATTTAATCGTCTTCTTTGACTTAGTAGAAGAAGTAGATGTCTTCAGTTCAAAGTCAACAATGAAATCAGGGTGAATCTACATGATTTCGCCTTTTTTGGTTGATAGCGGTACCAAGCCGTCAATTCGTGCTGGCGGGAGGTTGACGATCTCTAGGGTAGCTTTTGGGATGGGGATAATACTGTCAGGTACTAGCTGAGCGGGGACGTCACCGAACTGTAGAGAGACGACATTGGTGGTTACCATACTCTCATCTTGCTAAAGAGTGATTGCTTTGGTATTGATCAGCTCTTGGATCTTTCCTTTGAGTACGTTGTATGCCCTGGTTGGATGTCCCAGGAACCTGTGATATTCATCCGACCATTTATCGTCGGGCAGTTGAAGTTTGTTACTTTTGATCAGACAATCGAATATGCTTAAGATGTCGTATTCATCGAAGGAATACTCTTCTTTGGGACATGGTGCTTTCTGCGGAGGTGTTGTTGCTACAGGTGCCGACTGGCTCACGTTGATGGCCATGGCCTCTTTGCCTTTACGGTTGTTTTAATGACCACTGCTGTTTCTAGTTGGATGCTCATCTGTGTCGAGATTAGGCATCGAGATGCCTAACTGCTTGAACTTATCATCACTGTCCTCAGCTGCCCTAGCACTTACTATAAAGGAGCCCCAATCTTGGAATTGTGTGGGTCTCGTCCACATGATGACAATAGGTAACAAGTTTGATTTGCAAGTAGCTATAGTCAATGCATAAGTACCCAAAGACATTTTGAGTGCTTCGCAACAGAAGCGCTCTATGAAACGTTCAGCAGTTTTATTAGGCATTTGTTTGATTTAGTAAGGGTTGACATGGTCATGTCGATCGTTCTTTTGTAGAATCATTCTAGGAACATCTGTTTTAATGCTGCAAAGGATATTATACAACAATCTGGCAAGCTACGATACCTGTCATAGGCAACGCCTGCTAAACATCCGACGAATACTCTAGTGAGTAGAGTATCGTTCTGCTGAAGATGATCAGTCATCATCTAAAAGTGGTTGATATACTGACTCGGAGATGTGCTACCATCGAACAACATTATGGTCGGCGGCTTATATTTTGATAGGAATGGAACTTTCTTCTACTCAGCAGGATAGGGTTGTTTGATCCCTAGTTTATGTAAACCCTCCTTTCGCTTGAAAGCTTCAAACTGATTTCGTAGAAGCTTGACTGCCTCCAGAGGGTTTTCCAATCTTTGAGGAGCGGTAGACGAGTTTGATGGATTGGGAGACGGAACCGCGTGATAAGTACCACCCCCAGCACCGGAATGACTCGGAGTAACCTGAGCTGGCACAGTAGCATTGAAAGGGGATTGTATCCCCAGACCAATGTTGGTAGGTGCAGAGACTGCTGCGTGTTCTTGGGTTGGAATTAGATTCACAACCGGCAGAACAACATGTTGTGTCATAATCACCGTATGCATGCTTATGACCATGTCAGCCATGGCTTTTTGGTTGGCCTCCAGAGCAGCAATTCTTTGCTCTTGGCTAGCTGAACTGGAAGCATCTTGCTCTTCGTTGGTGACGAAGACAGATACTTCTCTAGACATTGAGGATGAGCTGGTAGAAAAGATAGTCTGATCAGAATCTTCGTTATCGGCATCAAAGTTCGATAAATTTCTACCATAATGTTAGGTGTGGAAAGATTCGTTTGGTCGAGGAAATTTTGGTTTCTTGATCGTGTGTTCTGGTAAACACCTTCACTGGAGTCACGGAGTAGATCAAGGTATTGTTGACTGGGAGTGCGGGATGAGTTACGTCTTAGACGTCTTCCACCTGCAGTACCACGAGATGTCATGTTAACTGAGGCAAATAGCAATTCATCTTCGTCCACCATGATCAATTCAGGAGCCCGAGTGTAATTCAAGCGGTCAAAATCAGACCGTTTGGCTGATTGACAGCAGCACTTGATTACTACCTCATGGTGCTGACTACAGTAATGCTCCTGAAGTGGAATTATAGTTGCATGAGGCGAACCTATAGTCTTCCGTTTTTGTATAAGAATTTCGTAGAGATCAGTTACATTGATAGGAGAAGAAGAATAAGAAGAAGAAGTAAAAGAAGAAGAAGGCACATGTTCCCTGATTATATTAGGAATCTGATTTATATTCCTAAGATTTTGTGTCCCCTGAGTGTACAAGGAAGTGTTTGTTGGCTTAAGTGAGAGGGTTCTTGATCTTAGAAGCTTTAATTAAACGCCGGTTAATGGCTGGTGCAGACTATTTTTGACTTATCTGGAACGCTATATGACTTGATGAAAGGAGTTTTTCTCTGCTTTTGTTAAGATAAGCACGCATATTAGTGTCATGCGTAACTTGTTTGTCAGTCTAAGACAACATCATCATAGGGTAGGAAAATTTTGACTTTGGCCTGATTGTCGCTGGCTAGTTTGATGTGGGCAGTATGCCCGTTACTCTGTGCATACTGTCCCAGTGAGTTTAGCACGGCGCAAGTAGATATTAGGAAGTAAACTTTGAGCAGAACTTACTTTCTTGGCATTGATTTGATCGTCTTTGCCAAGAGAATTAGAATTTCTACTCAGAAGTATTCTGGCATCGATTGGCACAGAAGCACAATCAGATCGATTTTCCATTGAGTCCAGGACTAGGGAAGAGTAGGGAGTGGCCATAAGGCGCTTTTCTTTGTTCTGCGTAGAGGCAACAATAGGTGCACTCTCCACCAAGTTTAGAACTGGAGAGGAGTGAGGAATGGTCGTAGGGTGCTTTTCCTTATTTTGTGTAGCAACAATGATTGGCGTGACTTCCACTAAGTTTAGAACTGGTGAAGAGTGGGGGATGGCTCTATGGCACTTTACGCAGGAACAGTGATTGGTGCGCTTATGGACTTCGGAGTCCAGATGGCACGAGTCTTCTTGTCTTTGGAGATAGCAGCAGATGTGCGTTTGGCAGCAGCGCACTTGGCAGTAGCGTGCTTGGCACCCCGGATGCCTATCATTGCTTCATAGGCTGTTTGGTCGACTTGGACGACAAAAGTCTTCTGCGTCATGCCGACCGATGCACCATCGCATTGAGTTGTCACTTTATCGTCAGAGGAGAAATTCGTTCCAAGCAGAGTCGCCATTTTGTTTGCAAAAAACAAAAGTTTTCCAACAAACTAGATTATAAACTAAGGAAAGAAGCTACAAGAGTACAATTTGATTCTTGGGAAGTACAACTATAGAAAGCTTATCAGAAGATGATCACTTTATCCCTTGGACGATGCGATCTCGGAGGATAAAGCCTTGAACCTTGCTGCTGGAGAGACAAAGAATTGCCGAAAATTCTTTTCAATAACCTATGATCCAAATTCATGCTCACGAAATGATTATGAACTCTATTTATAGAATTTTGGGATAACCGTTAAGTAGTTATCTTGATTGGCGCATGGCACTGGTTGGCGCACCATCACCCATATGCACGAATAGTTGGCCTAACTGCATGTGACGCATGACAATCTGTGAGAGAGATGCGCTTGGTTGTAGGCAGTATCGTGGGTACGTTCTTTAAGATTAGTGGCATTCGTGCCACGTCATCTGCTTGTGGATGATAGTTGATTGATTGGCGCATGCTATCGATAGGCGCCAACTGTGAAAAAATGTTAGGCATTTTTTTAAAACTTGTGAAATATTTATTACTTTGCGCCACCTATACAGGGCGCAAAGTAAACGACAAAAGCTCAAGATGATTCTGACATATCCTTCTCGAGTGTCGCACACTCGGGATTCGAAGAGATTTTTTCGACTAACGTGTTGTCAGTCATAATAACAGTCATTTGGCTTCTCAAGGAAGCTTGCCATGTGGCCGCTAGCGCCATGTAATGGTCAGTGCCATTTGATTCTATGTGCCACTTGATAAATACAGTCTGGTGCTATCTGTGAATGGCGCATTACAATATTTGATATATTTTGAGCTTCTACAATCGTGCTTAATCTCTTCCGACATAAGAGGTCAACTTGAGTCGGCAATGCTCAAAGGCAAATACGACAAGTCTTATGTTACGTCCTCTATCGAGTACGAAGTCACAAATCAAATTTCTCAATCCAATCCCAACTTGTTCATCTCGCTAATCTTTGATTGTGTGCTCAAGACACATAACCTAATCTTTATCTGAATCTAATCTATGACACAAATCCTAGGGTCGTTCCTTTATTCTTGCTTTCGCACATAACACAATTCTCATAATCATGTATCCAAATCCATATGCTAAGTACGTTCATCAATATCTAACTGTTATTGGCTAACAAAATCATCCAAGTTTAATCTATCATCGAAATTCGATTATATCAATCCAACCGAAGGATGTTTCATCAAATCTCAAAATATATATTCGATTGCCTAGACTTATTCTGAACATGCACCACATCACATTCATCCTCGACACAATTCCTTGTGCATCATCATTAGGGTCATCCTATGGGTCTCAAACATTCGCATGATTTGGCGATCAAGTCTTCTAAGGTCAGCTGCCCCAAAGCTAAGCTCGATAATTGTAGATCATCAGTGAGGGACAGTTACTACGAACCATGCTATATCCTATCTCGAAACCAAATCAATTCTCGATAATTCATATAGAACATTATCAAATCTGACATATTCCTTCTAATCCAAAATGCCTCATCTTACTTGCGCAACTGATGTGTCGCTACCATCCAAATCACTTATGCACTACAGTTAACAAGTTTGCTAACCATGTGATATCTACTTGCCTCGAATTCGATTCTATCGACCTATGGTCATTACTCGATACACTCTATGCTCATCACAACAATCCTAAAATAACTAAATCATTTCACATTGCATCTATCACGAAACTTCTAATTGCTTCGTTTGACTTCTTGCACTATTACCTACCAAAATCTCAATATCGTAAACTTGCTCCACTTTGTATCCTTATTCGTACGTATGTTTTCATATGCCTCGCCTTGACACGCTATGTACAATTCTAATATCGCGAGCAAAATCTCTTAATCTTAACATTAACTTAACTTGCATATTATTCATCCAATCAGAGTATCCTCGGGTTATTACATATCATCTTTGATACGCCTCAATACCATCGTCGATATGCATTACCTGAGCATCTTCCTTTCGCACAAATTCTAATTTGTTGTAATCAGTGTTATCAATCGAACTGAATATCAGTCAAGTCTCGTATGCATCAAGATCCATCTCGTTGTATCTAACTATAGTCATCGAGCGACACAATTTCTAATTCCTTATATCCATTCTCGTATTCACCAATTGGACGTCTAAATCATGCTACCGACTCTTCGCACTAACTCAAATTCGTTTGCATGATTTATTCGTACCAACTCAAACTCGAATCCGATCGAGTTTATCATATTTTCTTAGCGCAAAATACTTTTGCTATCATCATTCTATCCTTCAACATACACTTAATGAATCCTCGTTTGACTCATCCATTGTTGCGATTCCGCGCCTGATCGTTAAACCAATTCTATCGAAGCATACTCGCATCGACTATCAAACCATTTCCACTCGAGTCTCGGTACTGTCCCGTCCGTTGCGGACAAACTTATCATGATTGACACAATCGTCTCGACGCATCTATCACAAGTCACCAAATGGTTCAACATAACTATCGCTAAGTGATATTGCATATACCACTCAGAATTCAAGCCTATCATTATTGAGAATGATGTTTCGATGAATGATCCCATAATTGGTGTGGCATATACCGCTCAGAATTCGAGTCATCCTTTTGTAACATACTAAGCGTTGGTCCGACAGCTATTCCGATCTAACCATGCCTCGGTGCTCATACCAATCACAAATGCAATAACTCTCTTACTCAAAGTCTGACTCAACATTCGGCCAAGACACATGTTCGAAGTTCGACATAATCCGGCCAACTTACATATTCGTCTACTCGAGTTCGATTAGCGACCAATCCAACTCGCTCTTACCGCTCTACAATTTTTTAATCCCATTCATTGTAACTCGTGCAACGATTCATTATCGATACTCCAACTATCGCTCGAATTCGCTTAATGTATTTACTATTCATTTGCATATCCTTATGCAATGTATCATTCTATTTATCGACTTCGTCGCACCGATGCACAACTATCTCACGACGTGTTGTGCCGATGCAACAAACATCGCACGATTCGTTGCACTTGGTACAACCAACATCTCATAATATTATTTGATAGCATCACGTAAGTCTTTAAATATATATGCAGCAAGACACACACAAGTATTTAAACTTATTATGTGGAACATCCAGTTTAGCATCGAGCATATTCATGAGCCATGCGATTGTAGAAACAACTTAGGGCCATCTGATTTTAATAGAAGAAGCAACTCAGAGTCAAAGAGATTCGTTTAAGGTCCAAAGGATAGAACCGCTCCGATACCACTTTGTCATGTCCCGACCCGAGAAATTGCTCGTCTTCGTATTGATTTCACTCGAATTAGTCATCCTCTTTGGGGCGTGAAGCCACACGAGTCTAGAGTTGCACTCATGCAAGGCGAGATGAAATATTCTCAAAATGGTTCTCAATTCAGTACATAAATAGCCAAAAAGATACATCAGAGTATGCAAAAGAATCACTTTATTAATTAAGCAGCTGAATACAAAGGCTCTGAATAGCCGAAGTGAATATGATAATTAGGCTTACGACACTCATGATATCTCTAGCTTACAAAGAATTTTTTCGTTCCATACATCATGTCTATTATAGCACATCGAATGACCCCCGGCTAAAACATCTGCATGTTGTATGCTGAGTTTCAGTGCGGCCGCATGCCTCAAAATGCTAAGGAACTCCATGCTTCAACATGTCCAAGCGAAGCTCTGCCACGAACAAACCATTCCCTAAACCTGCAAGCAATCTAGTGGGAGATCAGTACTAATCCTCTCGCGTACTGATGAGACCCGCTCGCCTAAACTAACACTAAGTAATTTAGTCAAACATGTATCTTATTATGTGGTCTTTCTGTTATTGCCTTAGGATCCGTTTTATGTCATAACTCAAGCAGTAAAGTATATTATAGATATCAACTGAATCATAAATATGTCCAGTATCGTGTCCCTACAACAAACACTGTTAGCCGTATAATGTACATAAACATGGTGATCGTGCACATCTCCGTCTCCAATCACTAAGCCTGTAAACCGTTAACAATTTACGTAACTGGTATGTTGTCGTAGGCACCGAAAAATAAAACCTATACTTTTAGAAATATAGCAGTGTGAGTAAGGATCATTTCCACGGAGAGTAATTAGTTTAGATTTGTGCTATGTGAATAATGAAAGGGGGGATGAATAAAATGAAAGAAAAATAAAAAAGAGCAAGTAGAATATAAAAATAAATCAAAATAACAAATGTTGGTCTAAGTCTACGTCTATCATCGGAATCTTAAAACTGGTCATAGATGCAAACATATATTGATATGTATTATGAATATTCATCGTTGGAATTATTTTTCTATCTCCTTTAGCCACAGTTAATTAGAAACAAGCGACCTAATTAAACTTAACTACTAAACAACCCCAAACAAGTGCTAAAGGTTTAATCTAGTAGCGTATTAAACTCAATGAGATCGATGAAACAAAACAACACAAGCACAAGCAGTTGCATTTAATTTAGTCGAATGGTTTCTTCCTAAGATTTAATAATACAAAGCAGTAATTTATTAAATCTTGGTTGCTTCACAAATTAGAGAGATCGAACAATTCCGAATTCGATATCTAATTTAGCAGTAGATTAACAAGAATAATAAACTAGTATGCATCCTAGTAATTAAACAAGATAATCATGAAATATGCATAAGAAAATATTTGATACTCAAAGTACAAATCAAACATATAAACACAAATTAGATCTCACAAGTTTTTATTTATTTCGAGGCTTCTGTTTCCTTCGACCAACAAGACTTTAGCCGAACATGTTCATCAAAACTTCAAAAGAAAAGTTGGAGAAGAAGAGAAGAGTTGTGTTGTGGTTGTGGTGTTTTGTTTCATCGATCTCATTGAGTTTAATACGCTACTAGATTAAACCTTTAGCGCTTGTCTGGGGTTGTAGTTAAGATTAATTAGTTAGCTTGTTTCTAATTAACTGTGGCTAAAGGAGATAGAAAAATAATTCCAACGATGAATATTTATAATACATATCAATATATGTTTGCATCGATGATCAGTTTCAAGATTCCGATGGTAGACGTAGACTTAGACCAACATTTGTTATTTTGATTTATTTTTATATTTAGTTGCACTTTTTCATTTTCTTTCATTTTATTCATCCCCCCTTTCATTATTCACATAGCACAAATCTTAACTAATTACTCTCCATGGAAAGGATCCTTACTCACACTGCTACATTTCTAAGAGTATAGGTTTTATGTTTGGGTGCCTACGACAGTACGCCAAATTTTGGTGCCATTTCCAGGGAGTAATTTAGTTAATTTTTGTGCTTTTAGTGATCTTATAAGTTTCTTTTTATTAGCAAAAAAATCTTTAACAGGATATGGCGGCCAATTCTCAACAATTTGGCACTTGGCTAGATCTTCCATCTAGGAATGTCAATGAGGTAAATGTTTCTTCTCTTGAACAAAAAAATTGCTAGTTTAACTTCTCTTGTTCATCAAATGGTTGTAGGTAACATGCAAACAATAATAGCTTGTGGGATTTGTTTAGTACCATGGCATACAACTGATATGTGTCCAACTCTTCAAGACGAGCCTATTGTAACTCAAAATTACCCAAGTTACCAATAGTACAAACAACCATATCCCCATGAACAACAATCGGACCAAACTTCTAATTCATGTATGTCTTTAGAAGATATTGTTAAGTCTATTGCCACTAACACCTTGCAATTTCAACAGGAGACGGGAGCCAGCATCCAAAGTCTAAACAATCAAATGAGCCAAATGGCTACAACAGTTAAAAAGCTGGATGCACAAAGTTCAAAAATTTTATCATCTCAAATAATAAATCAAAAAGACAATACAAGTACAATCATTTTGAGAAATGGTAAAGAGGTGGATATTCTAGTAAAAGACGCACCAACATCGTCAAAACAAGAAGTAGAGAAAAATAGCGTTGTAGACACGAATATGTAGTTATGAACCAACAGAACTAAGAAGGGTTTTCTTTTTGGTTGGCTGATTTAATTCGTGATTTAAATCATGCAAAAGATTCACATACTTATGATATGGTAGATCAAGTTTGGCATAATCTTTATAAATTATTGGATGTAATTTTTGATGCATATATTCAGTAAAATCTAATATGTTGATTATTGATTATTTAATTATAAATATACATGTACATAAGGATTTTTGATTATTTAATTTAAATAAGCATAAGGATTTGGACATGATTCAATTTTGTAAAATTAAGTCAATGTTCAAATTTTTTGGTGCTTCTTTATAACTCGTAGTAGTTGTCTAACATTCTAATTAGACCCATTGAAACAAGATGTCGCCAAAGTGACCTCTCTTGCGTAGATAATCTATGAGGGATGTTGGATGTTAGTGTGTGTACATTCGTGCGGGTATTAGCCGGCCCAAAGGAAGGTTAGTACTTGGCCGAATTGCACACATACTTGTGGTGATAAATGTGTGACAATTATAAGGTTTATATGTGAATAATAACCCGATCCGAAGATAAGATTATTATTTGACATGACTTATTTTCAATATTTGATCATTACACCAAGAGTACCAATTGCAGTTAATATCACTGTCCAAAGACTTGATATTAATGATGTGCTAGGTATCTTGAGATGGGGTATACCATTATTTGAATTTGTTTGACTATATTTTATTATTTGGTTATTAATTAGAGCATGTCTGTTTTGGTTTTGTTCTCTTTACAGTTAATGTTATTGTAATATCTACCAATAAGAATTTAATTTTCATGTTTAATGGGATAAACTTTAAGGGCAAAAAAAATGAATACAGTAGCTGCTAAGGGTCCAGCTCAAACGAAACAACAATATAAAACTAAGGGTTGTTCTTTTGTGATAAGGCAGGACACATAAGGAAGAAATGTACAAAGTACCACGCATGGCGTGTAAAGAAAAGTATATTTCTAAATTTGGTCTGTTCTGAGATTAATTTAGATTTAGTACCTAGAAACACATGGTGGTTAGATTCTGGTGCTTCTACCCACATTAGTGTTTACAAACAAGGTTGTCTGAGCTACTGAAAGCCAATTGATGGTGAAAGATACATCTATGTGGGTGACAACAAATCGGTAGAAGTGGAAGCAATAGGACATTTTAGGTTATTTTTATGAACCAACTATTATTTGGATTTGTTAGACACATTTATTGTACCATCTTTTAGACGAAATTCAGTTTCAGTTTCCTTAATGGACAAATCTGGTTATCATTGTTCATTTGAAAATAATAAGTTTAGTCTATCTTTAAATCCAAATATTATTGGTAACGGTTCCTTTAAGATTTATGATAGCCTATATTCAGTTGAAACTATTGCAGCTTAAATGAAAACTTGCAAGTGGAGTCAAGTGGTACTAAACACAAAATTAACTAATAAAAATTTAGCCTCATTATGACATAAGCGATTAGGTCACTTCTCTAGAAATAGAGTTGAACGATTTGTGTCTGATGAGATTTGGATTCCATTTATCACGCCCCGATTCCGTAGAATCGATAGTCATCCCCCGGGCGTGATGCCGTGCGAACCTAAGTTGCGATCGCACAAGGCACAATCATAAGGTTATCCGAAACACAACATCAAGTTAGAGTACACAGAGAAATTGATTAGCACATTTGAAATAGAAGTAAACTTTTTCATTGATAATAAAACTTTATTTACATTGACTTCATCACATTCATTGCCGCGCGGGCTACAATATGACTCGACTTACAAAATGAACACCGATGAGATAGTCGTTCCATACATTACACCCCTTTATACAAGCAAAAACTATTACACATTTCCACCTGCGATCGAGGAAAGCCGAGTCGCCATTGGTCTTCTTTTGTACTGAATACGGAGTCTTCAAAAGGAATTCAGAAACAAGCCTTTACACGGACGAGGCTTCAAAAGTGTCCACGCCGCCTTGAGATTTTAGGTGGCACGCCCTTCGTGGTTCGGGGTACCTGCGTGGAGAGCGAGGATCAGTACATTACACTTTGTACTAGTGCATGGCAAGTTAAGTTCCACGCTCTTATTTGGTTGAATGAGTTTATATGACTTAGTTCATGAATGTTTCTAACCATCCTAATGAATTTCAAGCGAGCAATGACAAGCATAATGTAATTTACGTCGGAACTTACCCACGGCGGACCGTGTCGCGTCTTTGAGACTTACCACAAGCCATATTGAACTATAGCTGGGTTAGACGGCGACCCTTTCAGCGCGGGTAGCGAGCCCCCACTGCAAGTTCTCCCGACTAACCATATTTTTGCTTTCGTCGAGCACAGCTATCTTTTACTTCCTCCTAGGCCGAAACGATCCCGTGTCTCGGGGTATCGCTCGAGGAAGCCGTTCCTCGTGCACGAGTTGTCCAATGACCGTGCAAAGATAATTCTTTTTAGTTATGAAGATATAGCCTACATTCTCATTGAAACTTGTTCATTTTATCGTGTTCGTGCCCTTGCATTCATTCTTTCATCCGCAACAACACTACCGATTCACCTAAGAAGGGTGTTGAGAAGAGAAGGGTCAGCCAATCACCTTGAGTTTACTTCGGCGAGAGAACTTGTTGGTCGTGCTAGACGTCGCCTACGCGATTACCTGAAATCGCACAAGCAATCGATTAGAATACTGCATTATTCAAGGAGTTCGATCGGAAATGCGAGTCGAAATGCAAGCCATGAAAACCATCGAAAATATTCACGAAAATGCATTCAGAAAACAAAGCCAAAACTAACGCAAGCGGCGTGAAAAGCAGAGCAACGGGAGGTCTCTCCCGACTCAGCCGTAGAGTCAATCCTTGAGGCGCAACCCGCTGAATTTGGGACTTGGTTCCGAAGAAGACATTCCATAATGAGGAACGGATCTTAATTCAACCGTTCCCGTTCGATCGACTCGGTCGATCCCGACCTATCGGTCCCGACCGAATCGATAGCGACAGTGTTCCTTTCTCGCGCACCCCGTGGACAGAGTATGGGACACGATGTAGGGACGGGGCACTACACCATAACCAACTAAGAAAAAGTTTCGTCCTCGAAACTTAAGAATAGAACCTACCTCTACGAGAACAATGAAGGAAACTTCTCCTTCATTTCTGAATCAAGCTCCCACGTCGACTCCTCGACCGAATGGTTTCTCCAGAAGACGCGGACGAGTGGAATAGCACGGTTGCAGAGAAGTTTATCCTTGCGCTCCAAGATTTGTACCGGCTCTTCGACATATGACAAGTCCGCCTTCAGGTCCACCTTACCCAAATCTACCATATGCCCCGGATCGTGCACGTACTTCCGCAATTGCGAGACGTGGAAGACGTCATGTACCTCTGACAATGCAGGCGGCAAGGCGAGTTGGTAAGCTACCAGGGCGACTTGCTTCAATATTTCGAATGGGCCAACAAATCTTGGGGTCAACTTTCCTTTCGCACCGAACCGGGAAACTCCACGCATAGGCATCACCTTCAGGAATACATGGTCGCCTTCCGAGAACTCGAGGGGGCGTCGGTGCGTGTCGGCATAGCTTTTCTGCCGGCTTTGTGCTATCTTCAATCTCTCTCGTATCAACTTGACCTTCTGCACAGTCTGCTCCACCAGCTCCGGACCAAGTATCTGCCGTTCCCCGACTTCATCCTAGCAATCTCAAGGCGGCGTGGACACTTTTGAAGCCTCGTCCGTGTAAAGGCTTGTTTCTGAATTCCTTTTGAAGACTCCGTATTCAGTACAAAAGAAGACCAATGGCGACTCGGCTTCCCTCGATCGTAGGTGGAAATGTGTAATAGTTTTTGCTTGTATAAAGGGGTGTAATGTTTGGAACGACTATCTCATCGGCGTTCATTTTGTAAGTCGAGTCATATTGTAGCCCGTGCGGCAATGAATGTGATGAAGTCAATGTAAATGAAGTTTTATTATCAATGAAAAAGTTTACTTCTATTTCAAATGTGCCAATCAATTTCTATGCGTACTCTAACTTGATGTTGTATTTCGGATAACCTTATGACTATGTCTTGTGCGATCGCAACTTAGGTTCGCACGGCATCACGCCCGGGGGATGACTATCGATTCTGCGGAATCGGGGCGTGACACCATTGACTTTATAGACTTCATTGTCTGTATTGAATGTGTAAAGGGAAGATAGACCAAAGTTAAATTGTAAGCAGCTACTTTATTGACTATGCTGACAAATCGAAGGGTTAATAATTATACGGTCCCACAAAAAAAAATTTGAGACAAGAAGTATAATAGTTTTTGAGGATGTTGAGTTTGGGGAAGAAATCAAGTCAGGGCCATTGTCTTTGAGGAGGAATTGATTGTGATTCCTACTATCACTTTTGACGATGTGCAGGAATCTGTACCTGTCATTGATCAAGAAATGAATTCAGAACCTCAATAAGACAATGTCGAATTATCTATACAAGTTGTTGTTGAGATACCTTGAAAAGACAATGTAGCGGCACCACCATTCAAGATAAGGTAATTACTTCTGAGGAACAAACTCAACAACCTCAAGAACCGATAATGTTAAGATGGTCCACCAAAGAAAGGAGAAATATAATTTTGGATAATCTTGTCATATTTCTCTAAGAACGTGAGAAAAACTATAGAATATTGGAAGATAACTCAATCATCTTCCGTCAGGCCATGGAAAGTTCCAACTCTCAAAAGTGGATTGAGAAAATAAATGAGGTGTATACGTCTATACAAGACAATAAAGTTTTGGAAACTTGTCCCACCAACAAAAGGTGCGAAGTCCATAGGTTGCAAATGGTTATTTAAAACCAAGAAGGATTCGAAGGATAATGTGGACAGGTATAAAGTATGTCTTGTAGCTAGTAAATTTACTCAAAAGTTAGGGATTGATTTTAAAGTGACTTTCCCTCCGGTTTATTTGAAAGACACTTTTAAAATCAATCATAGCACTTGTTGCAATTTTTATCTTGAGTTACATCAAATGGATGTCAAGAACGACATTCCTCAATGGAAACATTGAAGAAATAATTTATAAAGTGGAACAAAAAACTTTGTGTCAGAAGACCCAAATAATATGGTTTGCAAACTGACAAAATTCATTTATGGACTCAATCAGACTTCTCGTTAAAGTTACTTCAAGTTTCAACAAGTGATTATCTCATTTGGTTTTGGAGATAAACACCGTTGAAGATTGTGTGAATCACAAGTTCAGTAGGAGTAGACATATTGTTCTGGTTTTGTATATCGATTAAAGTATTTAATGCAAACCAGGTGATACATGTCGTTAAAGGAGATAAGTTTAGTCTCAATCAAGTGCCCTAAGATTAGCCTTAAAATTAAGAAAATACAATAGATTTTCCGTTCATGATCAGTTGTAGGGAGTCTAATGTATGCTCAAGTTTGTACGCGTTAGGATATTACGTACATATTCGGATGTTTGGCAGATATTTAAGCAAATATGGATGGATCATTGGGTATTAGCCAAACTACTTAAGTAATTAATAGAGAACAAGGAATTATATGCTCTTTGTAGGAGATCGAATAATTTTGGAGATCATAAGGTATTTTGACTCCGATTTTATTGGATACCAACAGCAAAAGATCCACATTAGGTTATGTTGACCATTGATGATTTAATTACGCTATATGTGACGAATGCCGCATTGATCATATGTTGATACACTACCAAAATACAGTAAATTGGTGACGGCATTTTAGCGACGGAATAAATCCGTCGTCCGTAGCGACGGATTACCGATGACCTGGTGACGACTTCCCGGCTAATCACGTACCCATTTTTTTAAGGGTGAACATCCGTCGCCTATCCGTCGACAAACCGTCGGTACAATAGCGACAGAATAAACACCCATCGGCAAGTAGTCACTCGGTAGTCACTAATTGGCGAGAAAATGTTAAAAAATTACGGGAAAATGTTACTAGTTGGCGGAGGAATTGACGACGACTTAGCGACGGATAATATGTCGACCAGATGATGGGATATTAGTGACGGACGTACGGTCCGTCGCTAAGTGGTTGGAAAATTTTGAAAAATTTGAAGTGAGATTATCGACTAAGTAGCGACGGATTCTATCCGTCGCTAGTCCGTCGTTAAGTTAAAAGCCTAGCTTAAGTTGAACCGACGGGGGGAAAATTTTATTCCCCCCAATTTTTTCTCTCTCCTCTCTCTCTCTCTCTCTCTTGGATGCTTGCACTTATCGAGGTAACTCTCTCTCTCTTGGGTGGCTGTGGGGGGCGGAGGGGAGCCGACGGTGGTGGGAGGGGGCGGGCAGCGGGGACTAGCTGGCCGCAGGGGGTGCTGGCGGTCGTCGCGGGTGAAGCTGGCGGTGGTGGGGGTCGCCGCGGGGGGTGGGGGGGGTGGAGGTGCAGGGGTCGCCACTGGTGAAGCTGACGGTGGTGAGGGTCACCGCGGGGGGTGCTGGTAGTGGTGTTCATGCTCGGCACGGGGTTGGTGAAGTCGAGGACAGAGTGGCGGAGATGGCAGTAGCTGTGGACGGAGTGCAATAGCCGATCCGTGCATTGTTGTGGCAAACGCAGGTAGATGAGTTGGTGAAAATGGAGATTGTGGTTGTGGTCATGGTCAGGGTTCAGGTGGCGGTGGATCTCATGGGTTCGACTGGTGAAATAGGGGCCGGTCTGCCAGGAAGGGAGCCGGCCTGGAATTAGGGTTAGGGTTTAGAATTGGGAATTAGGGATTAGGATTTGGGAATTGCTTGTTGTGTTATGTCCTACAAGACACAAAATTTGAGTAGAACTGTCCGGGGTTGTCGAACACGAAAAATGTAATATAATTGTAATAATAGGAATAGTGGAAAGAAAAGTGGAACACGGACACGATGCACGCACGATGATGGCGATCATGATTATGGTGGTATTTGAGAATTTAGAGAAGAATAGAGGAAGCCTCCCCTATATACCGAGAGGGGTTTCCTATACATGGAAGGATTAAGATTTTGAACAAATCTTCCATAGATTCTAATCAATCAATTATATTGATTGAATCTCAATCCATTAATTTATGGCAACACAATTTAAATAATATCTAATATCACATAATATTTAAAACAAATTTTGTTAATTCAATCATGAAAATAAATGATAATAATAAATTAATTAATTCTAGATGTATACTTTTATAAATACAAAATCAACTTTTAATAATTTGACAAATTTAGTCGCCGTAGGGGGTGCTAGCTGTGGTGGGGTGGGGGTGGTGGGAGGGGGCGGGCAGCGGGGGAGGGGGGGTTGGGGGTGGTCTGCGGGGGGTGGGGGTGCTGGCCGCCGGGGGTTGGGGGTGGCTGGCCGCGGGATTGCGCACTTATGTTATATTTATGCAGTGATCTTAGTTTGATATATGAAATGATAATATTTATGCATTGATAAAAACTTTGATCTTGTGGTCCAGCAAATAATCAGCTGTATTAAGCATGTGTGTGTTAGGAGCTAAATAATCTATTATTCTCTATTGCAAGTATTTTCTTAATATTGGAGATATCCTCTTAACTTTTACACGTGTCACATGATATGCTATATTATACATTTCTTATATAGCAATTTTTTTTTATGAACTACTAGTATCTTCTTTATTTCCATCAAGTTAATAGTTTATATTAGTTTAAACACTTAGACGAAGATGACATACTATGTTGCACAAGTATGAGCACGGATACTGATACATATACGATACAGATATAGGATACAAACATTTTCAAATGGATACAAATGTAGTTATCTATGTTGCATGAGTAATGTATGTACTGTTACACCCTTATATGCCATAAACCTGAGAATAACTGAACCTATAACTTGAGGCTCTCGCCTGTACACACACCCACCCTTAACACACACACAATTGATTAGGACACACACACACCCTCTCACTCTTTCACTCTCACTGTCACACCCTTAACACACACACATTTGTCACTCCCCGTTCCCGGAATGCGTATTCTAATACGTATATTGCCTGAATGTATTTATTTAATACTTATCATGTAGTATCCGGTATTTAAATTCCTATAACTTCATGTTAATTAATTATCTGTATTTTATTTTCTGCACTTTATTTTTCTGCAATTCTATTACCTGCTCTTTAAAATTTTTATGTTAATTAATTAGCTGCTCTTTAATTTTCATGCTAATTAATTCCTGCGATTTTATTTCTGCATTTCTTCCTGTAATTTTATTTCCTGCAATTTACTTCTCTGCTTTAGTTTTATTTTCGGTTGGATGAGCCCCGTGCAACCCGACCCATTAAGAACCCGGCCCAACTCCCACCTACCACCACCTTTTATTTAAAGCCACCCTCTCCCTTCTCTCTCCTCATTCACTCCTTCTTCACCATTACTTCTTCTTCTTTCTTTCATTACTCTCTCCACCTACCAACTAGGCAAGTACATCTTGCTCTACATGAGAACCATATTTTATGGTTCAATATTCTTCCTCTCATGATTCTAAGAGAGTTTAGTGCTTAGTATTTTTGATTTCATTGGTTCACTTCTTGTAGATCTAAGTTATTGTATTTTCGGTTGTCTATGGGTTTTGATCTAGCAAACTCCTTTGTTCTCAAGATTTGATGGTTCCATGTCTTAGAGCAGTTCATCCTACCCATTTTTGACCTTTGGAAAGTTGGATTCGGACTTGTTTTGACAGAGTTATGGACTTTTGAAGCCTTGGGGTACAACAATAGAGTTCTTGCTGTTTGGAGAAGACAGTGAGCAGTGTATGCTAGCTTTTTAGCTGCGTCACTGAGCTGTGCGCGCTCTTTAGCGCAGTATGGAATCCATACGCTGCCTTTTTAGGAAGCGTGTGTCTTGCATACGCTGCCTTTTGGAAGTGTGTGTCGTATGGAGTTCATACGCTACCTTTTTGGGAGCGTATGACTTGCATACGCTGACTTGAATGGTCAGGAGTCGTATGGAGTTCATACGCTACCTTTTTGGGAGCGTATGACTTGCATACGCTGACTTGAATGGTCAGGAGTCGTATGGAGTTCATACGCTACCTTTTTGGGAGCGTATGACTCTTGCACTGAGCGTATGGCCTTTGGCTGACTTGGTCTTATGTCAGCATGTCAGTTTGGTTTCATTTTCCTTGCCTGGATCTTCTATAGCCCTGTGTATTGATATCTTATTAGATGTTTAACGTCCATTTTATATCCTTACGCCTTTTTGCATAAACTTGATATAATCATGATATGATAATATTGTTAATATCAATTATTATGAGGAATGTGCCTTGTGTCCCGATTGATTTTTAGGATACCCAGTATGACTGGGACTTGACCATGAGAGTTATAAGACTCGACCCCATTTAATGCTAATTGACTTTCATGCCTTGCCACCATTGATAATGATTGTGATCTTGACTAAATTGATCATGCGTTTCTAATTGGAACTAAGAGACTGGCTAGTCGTCTTATTGAATGAAATGAATGAGACACGTTCATGTTATGAACTATTGTAATCGACTGGCTGATCCCGAATATTGACATACATGCACATGCAGGCTTCAATCTATTTATTTATTTATTTATTTTCTACAAAAGAAGCATGTGTACTTTATGGTCAAGGCATGATTACCGTGGATAGATTTGATTGTTGCATTACGCTATGTAAGACCTGCAACCTAACCGCACTGGTATCGTTGTAGAGTTGTGCATATCGTACCCCGTACGAAAGTACTCATTTGAATGACCATGATCCACGGCATGGGATTTCACTCAACGTAGAGACTATTAAGTTAAATAAAATAATGATTGCATGGAGAGAATGGATTCCCGAATTCTTACATGGCAGCCCCCTTGGGACGAGTAGTACCCGACGGGCCGGCTGGTTCCCACAGATAATGTAAATCTGTCACACGGGCAGGGAACAGTATCTGTTTTTATTATTATTGTATATTGTATATTGACGGGCGTCCTGCTAGGACTCGTCTAATTCATGCATGGGCCAATTGATTGACTGGATAGACTAGCCTTGCTTGCACATAGTAAGAACTGAGGAATCCCTAATTGCATTATTCCAGGATAACTTGGGACTTATAATAGCAAGCCGTAGGAGTTGATTGGCCGTTCAAGATGATTTGTTTGTGCACTGTACTCTGTTACCTAACTCGGATGATCAGAATGTCAGGACATGACGGGCCAACTTCTGTCCTTGTTTGGTTGGAAGGTTGGTTCGAAGTGTCTTGATGTGATGTGAGTTCTAGTAGCAAGCAGAGATCTATTATTATATTCTCTTACTTACTGGTTTTAGTTCTCATGTCGTGCTCCCTTGTGGTACTTGCTATTAGAGGTCTAACCTCTCTGGTTTTGCATGGCCAGATTTAGAGCCGGTTCCCGAGGACTCAGCTTACTTCTACCTCCAAGATGGTCAACACTAGAGGGATGATCGCAGGAGGACTCGAGTGGGTCCCTTAACTTCACCACTCGTTTTGTTATCTACTTTATACCTTGCCGTTTGGCACCGACATGTTAGTCGGATTGTCTTGTACTTACTTTTGCATAATTGTAATTAAGTCAGACTGCAGCTGATAACAATTGTGTATACTTACTACATCATCTAGCTGTATTTTGTAAAGCCAGATCTCAAGAACATTTTGACTGAGCGTTTGGGACGCCTTACTGCTTTACCTTACATGTTCTATATTTCTGTTTCTTGTTTGAATGATTGAGACAATAGATGTGTAATGACCATAGTAAGACTTTTATGTAGTATGCACCCCCTCGTCTGGTTAGACAGCATTGATCGTATTATACGGTATTCTTCTACCCGTAATACGTAGCTGGCTGAGTCACTCCCCCGCTCTCCAGTATTCTGGTTCTGGGGCGTGACAAGGTTTTAGTGGTGGCCCATGCAGGTCTGATTTCAGGCTTGTGGGGTGCTTTGATTTATAGGATGTCTCAATCACACATGTTTCCCCTTGATCTCCTGGTTCGTTATTTTCAACTCTCGCTTGACATTCCGGTATCCTTTGACTTCATTGATCCTTCATGTCCGGTCGTTTGATTGTTCTCTTGTCCCTTTTCTTAGGGGCACTTTGTCCGCATCGGTCAGAGCTGGACAGCAACAACAAGAGCAACATGGACAACCTGACCCTGTTGGTCAGCAACAAGGGCCAGTCTCACCTCAGGAGGCTACCCAGGAAGAAGTGATAGTAGAAGCAGCAGCTGGATCGCAGTATCCGGATGTTCCACCACCACCAACAGTTCTACCTACTCCTGTGGAAGTGGACACACCAGCCCTTCTGGAGATCATGAGAGGAATGATAGCTGCTCAGCAACATCAGATGTTGGCCCAGCAGCGCATGCGCACTCAGCTACAAGAGCAGAATGTGTTGCTCAACCAAGGATTGCAGACGGCTTTGGAAAGAGGAGTGAGGACTGATTCAGGAGCATCAGCCAGGTTTTGCAAGTACAACCCCCGCCGTTTCGAGGGCACGGAGGATGCCATCTCAGCAGATGCATGGCTTAAGGATATTGAGGCTATCCTGACAGCCGCTAAGGTACCGGCAGAAGAACGTGTGGATCTAGTGAGATTGTTACTTCAGGATCTCGCACGTGATTGGTGGGAAGCAGAGGAAGTAGGCATCAGACGTCCTATTGCTTGGGATGACTTCACAGCAAGATTCAAGACGAAGTACTATGGGGTTGTGGCACAATTTGAGCTACAACAGAAGTTTATCAACCTCAGACAGGCTGGCAAGACCGTAGATGCTTATGCAGCGGAGTTCTGCAGATTGAGTAGGTTTGCCCCAGAGATGGTAGCAACGGAGCGCCAGAGGGCTATGAGGTTTCAGCAAGGGTTTCATCTTGAGCTCTTGCAATTGATAGAAGGGCACAATTACCAGACTTTTGATGAGATATTGACGGCAACCCGAAGGCATGAGATCACCATTCAGAGGCTTGCGGCAAGGACTGGGGGTCAGAAGAGATCCCACAGTCAGATTGAAGGAGGAGGGGGAGCAGCGCCCCGAACAACAGCACCATCCCCTGGCATTCGTATCCACGATGTGGCGATGTGAGGGCCAGTACCACCACCCAGGCAGCAGCAACAGCAACAGAGAAAGAACCAGCAACCCCCGGCAGGCTGCACTTATTGTGGGAAGATGGGACACACTAGAGATGTGTGTCGGACATTGAATGGACTGTGTCTGATATGTGGAAATCCAGATCATCGGGTTACCACATGTCCCATGAATTCGAGGTCAGGAGGACCAGGGCAGCAGTTTCCTGCTCTGCCAGCACCAGGGGCAGGGCAGTATCGAGGACCAGCATTGGCAGGGAGGCCGTTGGCGCAGCGTCCGTTAGTATCACAGGCTCAGATGTTTCGGCAGCAGGGGCCGCCGATGCAGCAACACCAGCATAGACCACCCCAGCATCATCAAGGCAGGGGCCAGCAGCAGCACCAGGCTAGGCCACAGCATGGGAACCAACAAGGAGGTCGAGGGCAGGCATTCACACTGTCCTTGGAAGAGGCATTGGCATCGGGAGATGTTGTGGCAGGTAACATTCTCGTCGCCTCATATCCCGCAGTAGAATTGTTTGATTCGGGAGCATCCCATTCATTTATATCTGCACAATTTGCGACACGACTAGGAGTGGAGTTCGAGGCATTGCCAGGGAGGTTGAATATACTCACTGGTAATGGGCTCGTGGGAGTTAGTAGAGTTAGTCTAGCATGTAGTGTTGTAGTGTGCGGGCATCCTTTACCCGCCCGGTTGATAGAATTTCCTGTTGGAAATTTTGACGTTATCTTAGGCATGGACTGGCTGAAAGACAGTCATGCGACAATAGATTGTCGTAGTGGAAGTGTATCTTTTGATATTCCAGGCATGGAGAGGTTCACCTTGGTCAGGTCAGAGGCAACTCAGCAAGAGCAGGGAGTAGTAACAGCAATGAAAGAAGTTCAGATTCCGAAGGTAGTTGAAGAATTTCTAGACGTATTTCCCAAAGAACTTCCAGGTCTACCACCAGTTAGAGATATTGAGTTCAGCATAGAATTGGCACCTGGAACTAAACCAATCTCAGATCGGGTTTACAGAATGGCGGATTCAGAGCAGGCCAAGGTGTATCAGCACATAGAGGAATTGAAGGAGAAGAAGTTTATCCAAGCTAGCGTATCGCCATGGGCAGCGCCAGTGGTACTTGTAGGGAAGAAGGATGGGTCATCCAGATTATGCATCGATTACAGGAAGCTTAACGCGGCGACAGTAAAGAACAAGTACCCACTACCAAGGATCGACGATTTATTTGATCAGTTGAGCAGGGCCAGAGTTTTCTCCAAGATAGATCTTCGTTCAGGGTACCACCAAGTGAGGGTTCGGAAGGAAGACATTCCCAAGACAGCATTCAGATCGAAGTATGGGCATTATGAGTTTTTAGTAATGCCGTTTGGTTTGACCAATGCTCCAGCTATCTTCATGGATTTGATGAACCGCATCTTTATGCCGTATTTAGATCAATTTGTCGTAGTATTTCTCGACGACATTCTTGTGTACTCTGCTAGTGAAGAGGAGCATGAAGACCACCTCAGGAAAGTGTTGCAGATTCTAAGAGAGAACCAGTTGTATGCCAAGCTCAGCAAGTGTGAATTCTGGACGGATCACATTTCATTTTTGGGTCATATCGTATCAGGAGCTGGAGTAGCAGTGGATCCCAAGAAGGTAGAAGCAGTAGAGAGTTGGCCAGTACCCAAGACCGTAGCAGATGTGCGGAGTTTCTTGGGATTGGCGGGATATTACAGAAGATTTGTGTCAGATTTTGCAAGACTTTCAGCACCCATGACTCGCTTGACCCGGAAGGATGTACCATTCGTTTGGTCGGCAGAATGTCAGGCATCATTCGAGACTTTGAAGCAGAAGTTGATATCAGCGCCTATTCTTACATTGCCAGTTGGACCTGGAGGTTTTACAGTATATTGTGATGCGTCAGGTAAAGGACTTGGATGTGTCCTTATGCAGCATGGGAAGGTGATAGCATATGCATCTAGGCAGCTTCGGGACCACGAGAAGAATTACCCAACTCATGATTTAGAGTTAGCGGTAGTAGTATTTGCTCTGAAGCTATGGAGGCATTACTTATATGGTGATCGAGTGGAGATGTACACGGACCACAAAAGTCTGAAGTACATCTTTACTCAGAAGGAGCTAAACATGAGGCAGAGAAGATGGTTGGAGTTGATCAAGGATTATGACGTGGAGCTTCAGTATCATCCAAGCAAGGCTAATGTGGTAGCAGACGCTCTCAGCAGAAGGGGTAGTGCATTTATGTTGACAACGCAGAGGCATATCTTAGAAGACCTTCAGGAGATGGGCATAGAAGTTATACTTCCTAGTGATGTAGGAGTTCTGGCTAGTCTACAAGTTCAATCCGACTTGGTAGATAGGATCAAGGCAGCTCAGGCACAAGACCCAAGGATTCAGAAGCTTAGGGCAGAATGTGAGTCAGGACTCAGGAAGGAGATGAGAATTCATGAAGATGGTACACTTAGGTTTGGATCACGTCTATGTGTGCCTAGTGGAGATATCAGACAGAAAGTTATGGCAGAAGCTCACAGTTTCCAGTATTCTGTACATCCTGGAGGGACCAAGATGTACCAAGATATCAAGCAACATTTCTGGTGGAATGGAATGAAGAGAGAGATAGCTAGATTCGTTTTCCGTTGCTTGGTATGTCAGCAAGTGAAGGCAGAACAGCAGAGGCCAGCTGGATTATTGCAATCGCTTCCTATTCCAGAATGGAAATGGGAGCATATCACCATGGACTTTGTGACCGGTTTACCGAGATCACCAAGTGGTAAAGATGCTATTTGGGTGATAGTAGATCGGCTTACAAAGGTAGCACACTTTCTTCC
Organism: Iris pallida; assembly: GCA_029216955.1. Classification (NCBI taxonomy): domain Eukaryota; kingdom Viridiplantae; phylum Streptophyta; class Magnoliopsida; order Asparagales; family Iridaceae; genus Iris; species Iris pallida. The sequence goes on from JANAVB010003600.1 coordinate 10,004,657, forward strand.
TTTCAGAGTAGGGCAATCTACAGAAAAGTTGGCAGAGTTGTACATGCAACAGATAGTCAGGCAGCATGGAGTCCCTGTCAATATTGTGTCAGACAGAGATACCCGTTTCATATCACATTTCTGGAAGAGCTTGCATCGTAGTTTGGGCACCAAGTTAAGATTTAGCACGGCTTACCATCCACAGATGGACGGGCAATCAGAAAGGACAATTTAGACTTTGGAAGATATGTTGCGAGCTTGCACTCTAGATTTTGGAGGATCTTGGGAAATCCACCTGCACTTAGTTGAGTTCTCATACAACAACAGTTATCATGCTAGTATCCAGATGGCGCCATTTGAAGCACTATATGGTAAGAAGTGTAGATCGCCACTAGCATGGGATGATATCGGGGAAAGGAAGATGCTAGGCCCAGAAATGATTGTTCAGACGGTTGAAGTGATTAAGGGAATTAGAGAACGACTTCGTGTTGCGCAGGATCGGCATCGTCATTGGGCAGACCAGCATCGTAGGCCGTTAGAGTTCTCTGTTGGGGACCACGTATTCTTGCGGATCTCACCTACTCGTGGGGTCATTAGATTTGGCGTTCGCGGGAAACTGAGTCCGCGGTACGTGGGCCCATTTGTTATCCTTGATCGGATAGGCGATGTTGCTTATCGTTTATCACTCCCACCTTCGTTACGAGAGGTGCATGACGTGTTTCATGTATCTCAGTTGCGAAGGTATGTATCGGACCCAAGCCATGTCCTCGATCATTCTGAGCTGGTTATTGGTACCAACCTGTCTTACGAGGAGCAGCCTGTGTCCATCTTGGACCGAAGAGAGAAGGTACTCAAGAACCGAACAATTAACCTTGTCCGGGTTGCTTGGGATCATCACTCTTTGGGAGAGTCGACGTGGGAACGTGAGGATGATATCCGATCACGATATCCACGTCTGTTTGACTCACAAGGTATATCTTTTTCTGTGTACCTTGATTGTCATGATTCCTCATGCTTATCACCTTATGGGTAGAATTGCTTAATATCGTAGATTGTTAAGTACAGATATGTTACTTGCTAAGGACATTGTAAAATGATTGCTTTATTGAATTGCTTGTACTTAGATTAGTTTAGCCCCGATATTTCTGTCTTGCTTGAATTTGAAATTCCGAGGACGGAATTTTTTCAAGGAGGGTAGAGATGTCACTCCCCGTTCCCGGAATGCGTATTCTAATACGTATATTGCCTGAATGTATTTATTTAATACTTATCATGTAGTATCCGGTATTTAAATTCCTATAACTTCATGTTAATTAATTATCTGCATTTTATTTTCTGTACTTTATTTTTCTGCAATCTATTACCTGCTCTTTAAAATTTTTATGTTAATTAATTAGCTGCTCTTTAATTTTCATGCTAATTAATTCCTGCGATTTTATTTCTGCATTTCTTCCTGTAATTTTATTTCCTGCAATTTACTTCTCTGCTTTAGTTTTATTTTCGGTTGGATGGGCCCCGTGCAACCCGACCCATTAAGAACCCGGCCCAACTCCCACCTACCACCACCTTTTATTTAAAGCCACCCTCTCCCTTCTCTCTCCTCATTCACTCCTTCTTCACCATTACTTCTTCTTCTTTCTTTCATTACTCTCTCCACCTACCAACTAGGCAAGTACATCTTGCTCTACATGAGAACCATATTTTATGGTTCAATATTCTTCCTCTCATGATTCTAAGAGAGTTTAGTGCTTAGTATTTTTGATTTCATTGGTTCATTTCTTGTAGATCTAAGTTATTGTATTTTCGGTTGTCTATGGGTTTTGATCTAGCAAACTCCTTTGTTCTCAAGATTTGATGGTTCCATGTCTTAGAGCAGTTCATCCTACCCATTTTTGACCTTTGGAAAGTTGGATTCGGACTTGTTTTGACAGAGTTATGGACTTTTGAAGCCTTGGGGTACAACCATAGAGTTCTTGCTGTTTGGAGAAGACAGTAAGCAGTGTATGCTAGCTTTTTAGCTGCGTCACTGAGCTGTGCGCGCTCTTTAGCGCAGCATGGAATCCATACGCTGCCTTTTTAGGAAGCGTGTGTCTTGCATATGCTGCCTTTTGGAAGTGTATGTCGTATGGAGTTCATACGCTACCTTTTTGGGAGCGTATGACTTGCATACGCTGACTTGAATGGTCAGGAGTCGTATGGAGTTCATACGCTACCTTTTTGGGAGCGTATGACTTGCATACGCTGACTTGAATGGTCAGGAGTCGTATGGAGTTCATACGCTACCTTTTTGGGAGCGTATGACTTGCATACGCTGACTTGAATGGTCAGGAGTCGTATGGAGTTCATACGCTACCTTTTTGGGAGCGTATGACTTGCATACGCTGACTTGAATGGTCAGGAGTCGTATGGAGTTCATACGCTACCTTTTTGGGAGCGTATGACTCTTGCACTGAGCGTATGGCCTTTGGCTGACTTGGTCTTATGTCAGCATGTCAGTTTGGTTTCATTTTCCTTGCTTGGATCTTCTATATCGTACCCCGTACGAAAGTACTCATTTGAATGACCATGATCCACGGCATGGGATTTCACTCAACATAGAGACTATTAAGTTAAATAAAATAATGATTGCATAGAGAGAATGGATTTCCGAATTCTTACATGGCAGCCCCCTTGGGACGAGTAGTACCCGACGGGTCGGCTGGTTCCCACAGATACTGTAAATCTGCCACACGGGCAGGGAACAGTATATGCTTTTATTATTATTGTATATTGTATATTGACGGGCGTCCTGCTAGGACTCGTCTAATTCATGCATGGGCTAATTGATTGACTGGATAGACTAGCCTTGCTTGCACATAGTAAGAACTGAGGAATCCCTAATTGCATTATTCCAGGATAACTTGGGACTCATAATAGCAAGCCGTAGGAGTTGATTGGCCGTTCAAGATGATTTGTTTGTGCACTGTACTCTGTTACCTAACTCGGATGATCAGAATGTCAGGACATGACGGGCCAACTTCTGTCCTTGTTTGGTTGGGAGGTTGGTTCGAAGTGTCTTGATGTGATGTGAGTTCTAGTAGCAAGCAGAGATCTATTATTATATTCTCTTACTTACTGGTTTTAGTTCTCATGTCGTGCTCCCTTGTGGTACTTGCTATTAGAGGTCTAACCTCTCTGGTTTTGCATGGCCAGATTTAGAGCCGGTTCCCGAGGACTCAGCTAACTTCTACCTCCAAGATGGTCAACACTAGAGGGATGATCGCAGGAGGACTCGAGTGGGTCCCTTAACTTCACCACTCGTTTTGTTATCTACTTTATACCTTGCCGTTTGGCACCGACATGTTAGTCGGATTGTCTTGTACTTACTTTTGCATAATTGTAATTAAGTCAGACTGCAGCTGATAACAATTGTGTATACTTACTACATCATCTGGCTGTATTTTGTAAAGCCAGATCTCAAGAACATTTTGACTGAGCGTTTGGGACGCCTTACTGCTTTACCTTACATGTTCTATATTTCTGTTTCTTGTTTGAATGATTGAGACAATAGATGTGTAATGACCATAGTAAGACTTTTATGTAGTATGCACCCCCTCGTCTGGTTAGACAGCATTGATCATATTATACGGTATTCTTCTACCCGTAATACGTAGCTGGCTGAGTCACTCCCCCGCTCTCCAGTATTCTGGTTCTGGGGCGTGACAACATTTGACTGAAACACACACACATACACCCCTCACCATATCACTCTTTGTCCATACACACAATGTTATCCTGATTGGGCTAGGAACTTGATCCTGACAGCACAATGTTATCATGTTCTCAGAAGGAGAACTATAAGGATATATATTTTTAATTTACAAATCTTTTTACTTTGTCTTACGAATCGGTATCGGTATCAAAATATTTCTATGAGTATCGATTTTGATCGGTTAGGCGTCTAGGCGGTAGGTAAGTGTTAAAAATCAAATTTAAGATATCGGTATAGAGTAAGTATCCTAGAAGGATATATATATATATATAAGATATCTTAGTAGTAGATAGGTAAGTGTTGAAAATTAAATTTACTCATGCCAAGTCTTTTGGGCCTATCAGAGTTATAGATCTTTTCGGAAATGTAGTATAATGCTGATTACCTCAAAAGACTTGCATAAGTAAGAGTGTATAGAGTGTATATCGTAGGCGGATGAGTGTATAGAGTGAGCCTCCCTACTCCCCTTCTTCTTATTCGGGTCATGAGGCATCATATTCCGCATCATATGATATACATCTCAACCAAAGCGTGGAGAAGTGTAAAAATATTAATATTAACCAAGGATCAGTATCGGAATCAGTATCACCATGAATCTCATAGCTTGATCTAACAAAGCATAATATAAAACCAAACGTGAAGCAGAGCTTCACATTCACAATATTAAAATGTGAAGCTTTGATTCACACGTTTGATTTTATATTATGCTCTGCCATGAGATTCATGATGATACCGATTTCGATACCGATCCTTGGTTAATATTAATATTTTCACGCTTCTCTACTCATTGGTTGAGATGGATATCATATGAGAGAGTCGAATGAGAAGTAGGGAAGTAGAGGGGGGTCAGAGAGGGGGCCCTCTCCACTCCTCTATATTCTGGTTGTGAGACTCATTCCGTACTGTCAGGCTATGTCGCTAATGGCTTCAAGTTTAAGGCAAGACTGCTGAGGGTCATTCACCATTGGAGGTTGAAGTATCCGAAGAGGAAAACGAAATAGATGAAAGAAAAGATGAAGAGGAAGAGGAATATGAGGACACAGAGGACGTCTAACACTGTCATTTTCATACAACAATGAATCTTCTACATTACACGTCTGTGAGGACCCTAATTTTTGGGAATTATTATTTTATTTTATTTTATAGTATTTCTAATTATTAGGTTATATTGTATATTTAATTAGGATTTTATATGTACTTTTTGTGTCTTTGATTGTTGGAGCACACGACATGCCCATCTCTCGAAATGTCCTTTATGAGTTTTGTAGTAGACAAGATGACCTTCAATTTGATATATCATGTCCCATCCGAATTTATCCCCTAGCATCCTTTTGACTTCGCGCAACTTCGAGTCAAATTTAGGCAATTAGATTATTTACCATAATTCCATACCTAGCTTCCCATGTGAGTTCGGAACTCGATATAGATCAAAACCATTTGACCCAATATATGATTTTGACACATTTTGAGTCTACGACATACATGCTAAGGGTGCCACTCAATCGAGTTTATATGTGCTATTTAATTGCGAATGGCACAAGAGACTCATTAGTTGACTTTTCGAGTTCGACTTGACTAGAAAATATATTTGGACCCTAACCTAGCCAACCCCACTTATAGAGCCATGATAGGTTGCCATGGCTTAGTATAATTATTTTGATATTTATTTTGGGATGTTATACATCCAAATAGATTTATATACAATTTTGCATATATATATATATATATGATTATATTTAGAATAGCCTAATATTTTATATAGATATGGCCTTAGTCATGGTTAAGTTCTAAGATACATAGCGACTAGAAATTTTGGTATGGTTAGTGTAGTTGTGTACTTTGACTAGTATATTAGCCTTGCTAGGGAAGGCCTGGCCATAGCTATGTCCCAAGTAGGAAACCCAGGTAAAATTGTGACTTAACCCCCACCGATGATTTATTATTAGATTATTGACTTTCTAGGAGACCCGGTTGTACCAATTTAGTCCCGACTTGACCCGAACCAAATCCAAATCTAAATAGACATGTAGTACTCTCAAATACCTTCATGTTGATATATATTTTGTATATATATCTTATTAATATTAATATGTTTTCAATTTTGGAAAGTTTCTATTTATAGGAAGTGTCTACGTGTAATCCTAGTGTAATCCATATTGGCATTAGTTTATATTTGACACAAAGTCCAACCCAAACCTATGTAGGCATATTGGGCATTAATATATATTAATAACCATATATATTTAATATTTATTCAGATTTAGATTGCATTTATATTTAGAAATCTAACTAGTTCCATATTAGGAAACCCTCCATGCAAATCTTCTTTGTATTTTAATTAAATATAAATTTAATATTTAAAACTTATATGCTTCTTATCTAATAGCAGCACATAGATTCTAAATTAAGCCTCCTTCAATAATGACCATTGATTATAATATTTAAACAAATTATATTCCAAATTTAGCCTTATTGATAATCCTACTACTATCCAAATTATCTTATTCTAACATGTCCAATCTAATCGTACTTAAATTAAATAAAACATATCTATCTTAATTTTATATATATGAATATATGAGTATCTCATAATTCTTATATTAAAAATCATGCACACCTTCTCTTTTTCGTCCAAAAATATTCTCCAAATTCGCTAGAAAAGTCAGCCACATTTTTTACCCGACAAAGCAACTTAGAAGGGCCATATCTCCTAGCTCGGGACTCGAAACACGTCCCAATTTTTTTTGTTGGAAGCGTATCGAGGTAAGCATTTCAAAAACATGTTTAATAGACAAAATTCGTTTTATAGATTTCTGTAAATTTTTTTGAGTATTAGATTTCCGAAAAACAAACATGTTTTGATATTTTCGTGATTCCTGAAGATTCCGGAAACGAAAATGCGATCCGTTTAGTTTTTCGGAAAGCTGATACGAAGATCTATACCATCTCCTAACTAAATAAATCTAATAGGTACAATATTAATTATAATTAGATAATAGACTATTTTCAGCATCCGGAGACGTTTGTTTGGATCTTAGTTCCTCGGCAGCCGTTGTTCCACCTACTTTCCTGTCTGATCTTCGTCACTATTGTGCTCACGACCTAGGCAAGTACACCTTGCCAACTTTACAGTACTTACATGTTTTTCTATTTCCATTCTTTCTTGCTTGGTTACATATTCCTCTTGTTTCATGTTATGGTTACTTTCTAGTTTCACATGCACGTAGATTTTCACTTTTCTTTTTATACTAATTGTTCTAGCTTTCCTATCTTGTTCATGTCTAGTGATAGTATTGATATGCCTGTGCCATGTTTTTTTTGACCTGATTGACCTGTAATTGACTTGGACATGACTAGATAGGCTGATTTCCTAGTACCTTAGAAGAGAATGTTTTATTAGCCGTGGCTATCCTCTATTGTTAGTGCCTCCCCGGGCTACGATAGAGAATCTATTATAGGACTGTTAGTGCCTCCCCGGGCTATGGTTTTAGCCACGATTAATATTACATTCTCATGATATGTCACCATCTGTAGAGTTCCTTTATGTGTTATAATTTCCTCTACTTGTTTTCCTATTTTTCTTGCATGTTATTTATTGTACAGTTGGCATGTATATTATGTGTCTTGCTAGTCCTCTGAGGACCTGATGATCTTTCTAGGTATTAGATGAAGGTATGGTACACCGATGGAGGATGATTGCTACACCGAGACTGCAGGTATATTTAGTTGATGTTTTATCTTTCTCTTCCGTGATTAGATTGTGTCCTATATTTGATTCTTGCTACATTATAGCCTAGTCTTGTACAAGCTTCTATTTTCCTCTAGCTTTTTCATGATAAATGTGTTATTGGGGATCCACTCTAACATATTTATCTATTCTAGAATCAGTGTATTATGGTCTGATCAGCCTTACTGCACTTGATTCGTTATTGTTACCGATATTTAGTGGATTGAGATACAGTTGGTCTAGAATAACCAGACAGATTATACGTATTCGAGCCAGACTGGAGTTCTCTCGTTGCGTAGCTGGCATGTATACGTATTCTAGTCCTACGTATTTTGGGACTGGGGCGTTACAACGTCTAATATTGTTATTTTGTTTAATCCCGAATTAATCTCCATGTTTCCATCAATCTTACCAGATGGCACCTAAGACCCGAGGATATCGCTTGAGAGAGGCAGCTTCTGCTGCTGAGGAGGTAGTGCCACCTCCTGCTGCTGAGTCGATAGTGGTACCTACTGCTGAGTCGGTAGTGCTGTAGAAGCATAAATATTTTTCAGCAATGAAGCCCCATGCGCCCAAGCCAGTGAAGCTCTATGCGCCCAGCCAATGAAGCTCTATGCGCCCAACCAGTGAAGCTCCATGCGCCCAAGACTAGCTTCCCCAAGAGGAGGGCGCATAGCCTGAGACATGGCTATGTGCCCAAGCCTGAATCGGTCAAAGCCGTGATCAAAACATGCACCAAAGCGCACGGCCACGTCAGTCTCCACGAGCAGTCGTGTACCGAAGCATGCGGCCACGTCAACACCACAACCAACCCACGTTCTCGCAGCCTGCATACGCCTACACCCTATGTGCCCAAGGCAGGACTATGCGCCCACATGAAAACTAGTGTATCTTCCTCATGTGGGCGCATAACATCATTCCAGCTCAAGAACGACTATAAAAAGGGGCCTCATCCCTCTTCAAAACACAGAATGGAGAGCATTTTCAAGAGCCAAATTGCTGCACTTCTTGCTAGTGTGCCGAAAGTTAGAAATTTTCTTAGGTTTTCTCCCACTTTGTAATCGGAGTGTCAACGGAGTAAAGGAGCAACTCCCGCTCGATCTCCATCGTCCCATTCCCCTGAATTCTTTTTTGTACTCGGGGATCCTCAGTGCAGGATCTCTCAGGCGTACTCGATTTGTGGTACCTTGCGCCAATAAAGAAAAGACAACATTTTCTTCTTCTTTTTTGTGTGTGTCCACAAAAATGGCGACTCTGCTGGGGACTACCTTTCCTATGATGAGAAGGTGGTGATTCAATCCGATACCGACAAAGTGGGGAGCACTCAGAAGATGATCATCGTAAAGTTCGATCAGCAGGCGTTCGAAGAGATGCTCTCGAGGGATGGCTCTACTCCCTCAAAATCAACGAAGCCAAACAAGTCTCGCAAGACTTGGCTTCCGAAGGCTCTCTGTGCATATCCTGCTAGTGTCATAGCAGATATGCAACTGGAGGACTCTGTCACATGGGCGCATGACTCTGCCACAGAAGTTCCCCAAATGGAGAAGGTTCACACCATTTCAGGCTCTACTAGCCCTGTGACTTCTTTCCTGCACAACCAACAACAGAGTGTTCGACGCTCGAGACTTGGTAGAGGAAAACACTATGATGCCAAAAATCGGGGTGTGCGACACTCTGGGCAAACCCGGCGAGGCTCACAAACGAAGGAGGCAAAACTGGAAGAAAACAGCGCTGCTCCACCAAGCATGCGCCCAAAGCCATGCGCCCAAGGAGATGTTTGGACGCATAACCCCAACCAGAATGCTTCTGTCTTCAACGGACTGGACATCCAGGGTTATGCGCCTAAAGCTATGTGCCCAGGCTCTTTGGATCCATACTATGCGCCCACATCAAGGAGGCTCAGACATGCTGTCAAGGAGCATGCGCCCAAGGCCAGTCTCCAAGGCCTATGCGTCCACAGCAAAAAGACAGGCCCTAACACGTGTAGTATGGGGTTGTCTTCAAGGACATCAAAGAACTTAGGTGTGGGGGTTGTCCCTGCACGTGAACTAAGTCTGGATGCGCCAAATCTCCTTACGAACCCGCATGCAAAGCTCGACGATGCATGCAACATGGGTTGTAAGGCAAAACTCCCTTCCACTGACTTGCGCGACATGATAAATCATAAGCAAAAAGCGAAGGAGGACATAACAATTCATAGTGCACATCTGTACACCAGTATTGTTATCAACTGTTGCTGCTCCAAAGCAACAAGAGTACCTCAGAGAAAGTCCGTGTTTCGACGGGTGTACTTCTCTGACGATGAAATGCCACTGTGTGTTTCATCCAACATGGCTTCATGGGGTCTCCCTTACGGAAGCCCCAATCATAGATGGTGGACCACGAACCCATCTTTCGCTTTCAGTTCCGCGAGAAAAAGAAGAAGAAGTCTACCAACAGATGGCCAACAGGCTGCAAATCTGAAGGAGTCTATATGGGCACCCGGTCAAAGGCAAGATCCTGTATGGACGACGAAGACTCCCAAGCTGGGGGTAGTAATCCCTCAGAGTCTGAAGCGGATGATCTTCACACTGGGGGAAGCCTCCAGAGGACGACGATCCCTCCTAATCTGATGGCAACTATCAACCTCCTCTACCTGAAGATGAAGGACTTGTCCACTCGGAGACAGACAGTATCAGTACCAGTTGTACTGTTTCCTCTGTTCATCCTCGCATGTTGTCTACATATATGGCGGACGAAAAAAGACCTGAAGAAGCCAGTGATCAGACCAGCAAACAGTTAGAGGGTCTGGAAATAACATTCGCCAAGATCACTTATATGCTTACCAGTATCATGGCGGTTCAAGCTGCTGGGGCTGTTCCTCCACCTCAACAAAACGTCTCGGCTCATGCTAGCCCGGCTCACAGCAACAACCCTCCTTCACTACAAAAGGAGTATCATTTCGTTGCGCCTCGTCCAAATCTTGCAAATGCTGGGGGTGGTCCTTCACCAACGACGCCTGACAATCGTTCAGCGGCCGTTTCCCAACACCTGCTTAATCAACAGGATGTAATTGATTCCCTGGTTGCCCGTCTCGACACCATCTCGCACAAAGACGAGCTTCAGAAGATGGAGATATCTCAACCGTATCCTCCTAAGTAGGAGAATGCTACTTGCCCTCCTAATTACAAGCCGCTGACGCTGAATTCATTTGACGAGTTAACTTCTCCTCATCAACACATGACATACTTCAACACGCAGACTCTACACTTGCCCAGAGATGATTCGTTCTTGTCAAAGCTGTTTATTAGCACCTTGCAGAGGGTAGCTTTCGAATGATTCTGCAGTCTTCCTGACGGATGTATCAATTCATGTAAAGACTTGGAGAGGTTGTTCCTCAACAGGTTTTACGAGAGTGGCATGCATGTTAGTATGTCCACTCTCATCGAGACCAAGCAAAGGAGGACAGAGTTTGTTATCGCCTTCATCGAACGCTTCAGGCGGCTAGCACTGAAGATGCCCTTCGGCATACCAGACTCAGAACTTATGGATACTTGTCGACATAACTTCCTTCCTACAGTAAAATTTTGTCTGGGTATACATAAATATGATACATGGCCCGCTTTCATTGGGGCCACTGATGCTGCTGAAAACGACGTTCCTAACTTGGAACTACTGGGTTAAAAATACCCAAATCCGAAGACAAGGGCAAGCATCCTCAAACTATCCATGTTCGTGGGGGTAAAGGAAAAGAAGTCCTGAAGGTCGACACATCCAAAGGAGCTTCCAATTCTCAGGGCGCCTCCGACAAGCCTAAGGAGACATTCTCCTTTGATGAAGACGATGTCATTACCATCTTTCACACATTGACGAAGGGTAATAAGCTGACATTGCCTCCACCACGACGTCCTGCAGAGGCGAACCAGCTCAACGATCCCAAGTACTGTCTCTATCATCAGTACGTGCATCATTCCACCAAAGACTGCATCGTCCTGAAAAAGAAGGTACAACAGCTTATCGACAGCCAAGTGATCAACCTAGAAGCTGAAGACAAGGTCGTATCTTCTAACATGACTTCTCTTCAGTTTGGCAACTTTCCTTCCACAGAAGTCCCAGACGGTGTGGTCCCGATTCCCAAGGCAATAATAGAAGTCGTCAACCTACCGCCATCTCGCAACTCTACCTTGGTTCCAGTCACGACTGAATGTGGTGAGATCATGTGGGTCCATCCGAACCTTGTGCAAGAAGTGACACAAGGGGTGGTACCTCCTAAAGCAAAAAGGGGCAAGAAATACAAGTCATGCCATATGGTATCATCTTCCATATATGAGGTCCTATCTGGCGAGACACGATCGGAGAAGACTTATATTCAGACATACGACCCCACACAAGAAGAAGCCGTAACTTCTCAACCTCCTGCTGCCCCCACAAGCTAAGAAGTCGGCCCGTCTAAGCCTCCAACTACGGACAAAGCCAAGCAGAAGGAGACGCGGTTTGAAAAGTCTCTGAAGGCGTCAGCTCCCGAAGGCATGGATCGGCCCAACAACTTTGACATACTGGCTCAGCTAGCCAATACATCTGCCAGGTTGTCTCTGTTCGATCTATTGCGACTCTCCAAAGAAACGCGGAAGGCCTTAAGTGAGGCATTACTATATGCCGACTCTTATCTCGCTGAAGTCAAAGCCCCCGCTAAAGATCCTGTCTCCTATCCCCAACCACAGTACTATGGAAGTGGTGCCCAACATTACCTTTTCACAAGAAGACATGCTACTAAAAAATAATCGTCATGATAAACCCATGTACTATACAGGGTATATCGGGGCGATCAAAGTGGACCGCATGCGTATCGATCTAGGATCCTCCCTCAGCATCATTCCTAGAAGTTTGCTTCAAATTCTGGGATTCCCTCTGCACAAGCTATCTGCAACCAACACAACTATCATGGCTTTCAATGCTGGTCGAGGCCACCCGCTGGACAAGATCCGTCTCAAGTGCCAGATCGGTGATCTCCGAACAAAGGTTTCCTGCTATGTGATCGATGCCAATGTATCCTACAACGTCTTGTTGGGACGTCCATGGATACACGAGAACATGATCGTTCCTTCAATACTTCACCAGTGCTTCAAATACGTCAACAGTGACGGTGTCGTAAAGACAAAATTTGCCGATGTCGATCCTTTTAAGGGCATTGAAGCTTACTATGGAGATTCGGTACTTTACCAATCCCACTCCCCCAAAGATGGCGGCAACGAAGCTGACAATGAAGCTGAAGCAAGTTCATCCTCCAATGATGGTTCCCTGAGCATCCGAGTCAAAGGACGTACTACTCCAAAAAGTACTCCGAAGCCTCTCACAATCTAGGTAAAAAAGAAGAACCCTGACAAGGTCAAACCATTGACCATCATTCTCAGCAAGACACCCCGGAAGGAACCTACTAATGCCCGTCCTCCCAATCCTGAAGAATTATCCTACGTGGTGAACTCGGCCAAGACTGTGGCTCCTCTTCCAGATGATGATCCTCTCAATGAGTATATCAATACTCATAATAATGTACCTTCAGCGGATGATGTTATCTCTGAAGAAGAACTTGTGTATTTCCTTAGTAAAGGTTTATCTTTGAATTACTCTGATGTCTATCAATCTGTAAACCACTACATAGATACGATATACGCTCTAGAGAATGGCATAGGACCATACCTCTGCATGCCGATCACGACGCCTCACCTACAAAAAAAAGTTTACCCAGAAGATATCCACTACTTCATCGTTCCAGCCAGAAAGAATGATGAAGAACTAATCATCTTTGGTCGTATAATTGGCGAGATAAAGTTCGTTCCAGACTCTTCTTCTCCCAAGCACAACACAAAAGCTGACTATGACTCTGAGAAAATACAAATTTTTTGGTATAGTTGGCAGGCCAAGAATATCATCCAGAACATGGGATATGACATCAAAAGCGACCAGGGGTTAAATTACGGCCGGGGACGACGGTTGCCAATACGACACTTTGCTCCTCCCGGCAAACCTGAGAACTACTATCAACGAAACGGTATTGGTTTGGGCTATGTCACTCCTCCAACAACCCCCGAAAGATCAGATGATGAAGCAGATCGTTGTTCTCATTCTTTTGATTCCTCCCTCTGGGAATCAGACTCCAGCATTGGCGACATATTCAAAGCAACTCTGTCCGTCAACATGGTTTTCGTTGACCAAATTACAGACGATGTCTAATCAATCAAACTCGAACAATGGGCTCAGAAGATGGACACTAGGTGGGAGCTGCGCTTCGAACAACGTGAACCACCTACCGAAGACGAAGTCATCCAAGTCAATTTAGGAGATGAATCATCTTTTAAAACAATCTTCATCAGCAAAAGTCTACCTGGCGATGAACGCCAATCTCTTATACAGCTTATAAGAGAATACATTGATGTCTTCGCATGGAGCTATGAAGACATGCCAGGCTTGGACACTAAAGTCGTCATGTACCGCCTGAATATTTCGTCTAAAGCTAAGCCAGTGAAGCAGCAACAACGACGATTCCGACCAGACGTCATGGAGGCCATTGAGAATGAAGTTAAGAAGCTCATTGCCAGTGGATTCATTCGCAAAGAATAACACCCAGACTGGGTTGCCAACATCGTTCCAGTCATGCAAAAGAACGGTAAAGTTCGAGTCTGTATCGATTACCATGATTTGAACTCTGCATGCCCGAAGGACGAGTTCCCTTTATCGATCACCGACGTAATGATCGACAATACTTGTGGCTTCGAGCGGATGTCCTTTATGGATGGGTTCTCAGGCTATAACCAGATCAAGATGTTCCCTGACGACGAGAAGCACACATCTTTTCGAACACCATTGGGTGTATACTGCTATACAGTGATGCCCTTCAGATTAAAAATTGTAGGGGCGACATACCAGCGAGCCATGAACATAATTTTTTGCGATCATTTGCACAAAACTGTGGAGTGCTACGTAGACGATATCGCAGTTAAAAGTTGTCTCAAGGACAACCACCTCCAAGACTTGAGAACGGTGTTCGAACTAATACGTGCACACCAACTCAAGATGAATCCAACCAAGTCTTTTTTGGGAGTCTCCAGCGGCTAGTTCCTTGGTTTCGTCATCACTTCAAAGATCTTGACCCAGAGAAAGTGAAGGCTATCCTCGACATGCATCCACCAAGAAACCTCAAAGAGCTACGCGGACTACAAGGAAGGCTAGCCTACATCAGACGATTCATTTCGAACATCTCTGGAAGGTGTCAGCCATTCACTCAGCTCATGAAGAAGGGCGTATCTTTCGTCTGGACTGAACAATGTCAACGCGCATTCGACGACATCAAGGCGTATCTTACAAGCCCTCCAGTATTGGTAGCTCCAATAATGGGGAAGCCCTTCTTACTATATGTCCGCGCTATGGACCATTCTCTTGGCACCCTATTAGCTCAGAAGAACGAAGGCGGCCATGAACAAGCAATCTACTAACTCAGCCGCACAATGGTGGGTGCCGAGCACAGATACACACCTGTGGAGAAGGAATGCCTTGCACTAGTATTTGCCATCCAGAAGATACGCCACTATATATCTGGGCAGACTATCCACATTATATCTAAAGTCAACCCTCTCAGAATATTCATGACTAAACCGGGCTCTCTCAATTCCTGTTTAGCTATATGGGAAATGCTGTTGACTCTATACGATTGCTCTTCATTCCTCAGAAGGCAGTAAAAGGCCAAGCATTAGCTAATTTCCTGGCAGCTCATCCGGTGCCAGAATCGTCCAAACTCTACGACGAAATTCTCGACGAAGTGGTGGAGTCTAATACTGCAACTGAAGAAATCCCCATTTGGTGAATGTTCTTTGACGGTGCATCAAGAACAGAACCTAAAGGAAATATCGCGGCTGAAGTAGGTGTCGTGCTCGTGTCACCTGATCACTTGGTTATACATCGTGAATATTCTCTCGTAGAACCATGCACCAACAACATAGCCGAATATAATGCCCTATTAATCGGCCTACAACTGGTGAAGCAACTGGGAGTTGACTATCTAGAAGCTTACGACGATTCCAAGCTAATGGTCAGTCAGGTCCGAGAGGATTATGAAGTTCGCCATGAAGATCTCATCCTCTACCACAGAGCAACAATCGAGTTGACATCTACTTTCGCTGGATTATTCATCGAGCTCGTGCCTCGACTACAGAATATAGAAGCAGATGCTCTAGCCGGTCTCGCTGCTTCCTTGACCGTCCCAACCAATACTCAGCAGTCAATCACATGTCTGGTCGAAAACTATTCTGTGTAAAAAAATGCCTTGCATATTTATCACAGTTACACAACGGAAACAAGCGTCGATGCTAAAGACTGGAGATTTCCCTTCATAGATTATGTCGTCTATGGAATCCTCCCCGAGGACCCGAAGGAAGCAGTGTCTATCCAAAGACGATCCCTCATATTTTACTACGACACAGCTACTAAGATGCTGTACCGACGCTCTTACGACGGGCTACTGTTACGATACCTATCAGACACAGAAGCCAAACATGCACTCCGGGAGGCTCACGATGGAGTTTGTGGTGCACATCAACCAGGCCCCAAATTATAAGATTGCCTCAAATAAATGGGTTATTACTGGCCCACAATGATAGCAGATATTGTTGAATATGCAAAGAGGTGTAGAGCCTGTCAGTTCCACGTCGACTTCATTCATCAACCTTCGGATTTTCTACACCTGACGACAACATCTTGGCCGTTTGAAGCCTGGGACATGGACGTCATAGGACCAATCAGCCCGCCATCCTCTAAAGAACATCGGTTCATCCTAGCTATGACCGATTACTTCTCCAAATGGGCGAAAGCTATACCGCTCACCGAAGTGAAGATGTCAAACGTGATCAATTTTATCAAACATCATGTCATCTACCGCTTCGGCCTACCTCGCAGGATCATCCATAATAATGGTCCACAGTTCGCAAGCCATGCATTCTATCGGTTCTGCGATAGAAATCAAATCCGGAACGTAGTCTCTACTGCCTACAATCCAGTGGCTAACGGGCTAGCATAAGCCTTCAATAAAACCATCATAAAACTTCTCAAGAAGTTCGTGTCTTCAAACAAGCGCGATTGGAATGAGAAGCTCGACGAATGTCTATGGGCCTATCGTACGACGGTCCGGACTCCAATAGGCAATATGCCATTCTCTCTGGTTTATGGGAGCGAAGCAGTTATTCCCCTATAAATCCAGATTCCTTCTCTTCGAGTAGCCTTAGCCAACGAGTTGACTACCGAAGAAAGCTACCGTCTGCGACTCCAGGAGCTCGAAGCGTTAGACGAAAAATGCTTGTTAGCTTAGCAGCGCATTGAGCTATACCAGCACGCCTTTCCAGAGCCTTCAATAAAAAAGTGAAGGAAAGGATCTTCCAAGTCGACGATCTGGTCTTAGCAGTGAGAAGACCAATGGTCATGACGCACAAAACAAAAGAAAAATTCTAGCCTAAATGGGAAGGTCCTTTCATCATAGAATCAGTATATTCTAATGGTGCGTACCGACTAACCAAGCCCGATGGTGACTTGCTCATAATGCCTATCAACGGCAAGTTCCTGAAGAAATACTATGTGTAACCTTTTTTAAGTAATATTCACATATGTTCAGTCATGTAAATGTACAGTACGATATTTATATGATTCAAAAAACTACCTAACTATTATTCGTATTTCAAGAGTCTTGAATATGCCCTGGATAATAGGTCCTCCAAAATATTTCTCCAGTGGAATCATTCCCGTTTTTGACTCTGTCCAAATTCGATTTGACGAAAACAAGTCACGTCCCTATTACCTCTGAATTGTATTTCGATAATTATTTTCCCAGTAAAATGATTATGTTTTGCCATGTCCATATAACCTTTGAGCAAAGCATTCATCAAGGATAATTACGTCCATATTACCTCTGAATTATCCACTCCCACCTAACGTTATATATCTTTCCATGTCCATATTACCTCTGGTCAGATATAGAACATCCTCTGCTATTACGTCCATATTACCTCCACTAGCAGCTTCGTTCAACTTATTATCTATATTCAAATAACTTGAATATAAAACGGATAATAGGTCCACATCAAAATTCTACAGCGGAATACCCACCGAAAATATTCTTGCTACGTCCATATTACCTCTAGTTTCGATATTTCACAAAACCACATTCACTTCTGAAAAGATTCTTTATTCTTTACGTCTATCAAGAGACGGAAAAAAGGGTACAAGAGCCGTGACGGCTGAAAAAAAAGATAGAAAAAAGTTACAAAAATCTACGGGACACATAGGAGGTTTATAGTGTCTCTTAGAGCCGCGACTTCGGCTTCAGACTTCGCAGTAGCTCGACGACGCGCCTTTTCTTGGCGAGCAGCTTCATCCTCAAAGAGGATCAGACCCAGATGCTCTCTCCCCAACTTCGCCAGTTGTTCTTCTAAATGGGCAAAAGTGGTGGCAGTCATAGAGCCTGAGCCAAGTAATCCTCCTGTTCAGATGTTGTCGCCCTCAAGTCGGCTTCCAGTTGGGCGATCTCGTTCTGGATTTGCGTAAAGTGATTATACCTTTTGGTGATCTACGCAGCCAGTCTGTTCTTCGAGGTGGCACGCGCCACACTTGCAGCATTGAATTAACCATACTGGTCAGCCAATTCGTCGATCTCTCGAACGAGGGCGTCCTTCCATGCCTGGAAAGTAGCTTTCTCCTCCGTAAGAGCCGTCATCAAAGCCTCGTCTTTTGTGCAGAACAGCGATGTCGGGCTCCGCTGTTTGGCATCCCGGAACCTGGCCACCTGACCCTCCAGGTCGTTCAGTACTTTCCTCAGAGTATTGGCCCGCTCTTCATAGCCGTAATGCTCTCGAGGGCTGCCACTTGGCATTCGACAATAGCCCTCATAGGGCCTAAGGCAGCATTCTGATTTAGGACTCCAGGAAGCTTCACTTTTGGCACTGAGTAAAAAGCTTTGACGAATTCCTGGCCATCTTCTCATCTTTAGTGGAGGTCGTTGGAGAGGAAGCTTGGAAAGTCTCTTCCGCTCCAGGAAGGGATACCTGACAAGAAGTCGAACCTGACAAAGAAAAATATATACATCGGTAATCGAAAAAGAGGGAGGGAAAATATAAAAGAGTTGTAATTTAGTACCTTCGACTTGCTCAACTTCAGCCTGGGCTACGCCATCAACCTTGGCTTCAGGGAAACCAAGAACAGGCTCAGACCGTTCAAGAAGAACAATATCCAGGCCCTGAGTGACATCAGGCCTGATATCTTCCACAATCTCAGCCGGAACAGGGACGGATTCAGCAACAGCCCCCTCAGCAGGCTGCTCAACTTCTCATTCTGTAGCCGATATCGGCTCACTAACAGCTTCCTCCGCAGTAGCAGATTTGGTGGAGCCGGGAACAACTTCTGTCCCTTTTCCAATGGCGGGGACTACCTTCGTGAGGGGTTCCTTCCCCTTGTCTATAAGGCAATATACAGTCATGGTCAGCCTCACAAGGAGCACGCAAAATCGAAGTCGAAAAATCTCATTCGAAGAGAGGCACAAAGGCAACGTACCCGCAGGAGGATGAGCCGATTGGACTTGGTTCTCGTCCAGCTCTTTCATCGCAGTTCCTATTACAGACATATCCCCTACAGATATGTCATCGGAGAAACTAATTTTTTGATCGCCATCATGGTCTGGGCCTTTGCCCTGATCACCCCGTCGCTCAAGTCTTACAGCCGAAGAAGACCCGCCCTCATCCATCAGTCGAGGACGAGCAGGGGACTCTGTCGTCACATCCACCTCCTCAGATGAGGAGGCACCTGCCTCAACTACGATTTCGGGGTCCTGTGCAAACGACAAACGCAAAGATGAGAAAGCTTCCAAAGGCTTGACCAGAATGGCTACGGAGTCTAGGAAAGGGTCTACCTCCCGAATGGCAACGGCCTGCAACGCCGTCTGCCGAAAAGACCTTCTAGGAGGAGGCGAGCCGGCACCCACGTCCGCAACCTTCTTCCTCCCCCGGGAAACAACCACCTTCTTTCTTTTTGGCTGTAGCACCAGTTCGGTGGGAACCTTCCTCTTATGAGGAACTGTAGGAAGAGGCTCTTCAATGTCCTCTCTCCGAGGCGCTGCAATGATAGGCTCTTCAATAACAACTCTCTATTGCGGTGCTACGGTTGGTTCAATTATGGGCGCGACGCCTTCCTTTCTGCTACTCTCCATTGCACGTGCTCGTCCTATATCAACAAGGTTAGGGGCAAGCTTGGTCCCCGATATAAAACTATGCTCACGGTCATACCGAAAAAGAAGGGTATTGACCTGAATATAGAACTTAGGAGAAGCAAAGAGCGTGTGGGTGTCGGGTTTATCTTCAGGCAAAGTAAAAAATGCCCATGTACATCCAGCATTATAGTAGCCCATGCACGTGTCCCGTCGATTAGACTCCCTATTGACTGGAGATGAGGACTGGGATTGCCCAAGAGAAGCTGGCTGTAGCTGAATTACCGTGCAAAGCGACTTGGCAAATAAGGTTCCAGGAAAGTGTGGTTCCTGTTCCTGAATACTAGATGAGAAGGCCTAAAGGATTGGAACCAACGAAATGCTCCAATAAGAAGGCTAGTAATGAGTGCTCCCTCATCTACTAGGGTGTCTCCTTTGCGACCACTACCAGATGGAGGCAATACTCTGAAGAATTCGTAATTCTGCAGAAAACTCAAAGCCCTCCTGCAAACAGGCATCCCTGTAACGGTCCAATATGTGTCTCTGAACCTCCGAATGAAGGCATCTCCCGCCAAAGAATCTGCCATCAGCCCAGAGTTCATCAATTTGGGACAATATAGTACCAGTCACCCCATCAGATAGTGGAAGGGTAATTCAGTCCTAGTAAAGTCCTTCCTGTCTTTGGATGTTACCACGTGCACAACAAAATGACGTAAACCCCATTGATGGCACAGACCATCGCGAAAAGCAATGCAAGACGGTGTCCAAAGGCCAGCCTTACAGCCGAAAGTATCATCCCCCGACTGATTCTCTCAACAGACCCTGAACCGCCAGGGACTACGCAGTCACAAAGCCATATGATTAGGAAAGCGGCTAGCACCGTCTTTTTCTGACATCTTGAACTCGGCTTGTCTGAAGAAATGATAAATCAGGGAATTTTCCTCAGGATCATCCCTATCTTCGGTGTCCGGAGCTTCGTGATCTGTCATCAGCCGATCTATCTCAGATATTGTTAAAGGCTTAGGCGACGAGAAGGAGACTGGGCCATTCCCCCCTTCTCTGGTGAAAACATATTTGGTCCAAGCCCTCGTATGCGGGATGGACCCCTCCGTCTTACCCTTCTTCGTAATCTGGTGACATATAAAAAAGTGACAAAGTAACTCTTTGTACACATTCATCATATCAGAGCTCTCCTTCTCCATGCCCAATATCTCTGCATCATTGGGGACGTATTCTGCATACGGCTCCGCCCCCAAGAAAGTTTGGATACCGCCTGCATCTCATGAAGAGCCAAACCCATCTCCCCGCCCGGAGTGAAGAAGGTGCACGTATGATGGTTGTATAG